>PVJN01011707.1:0-53372 GCA_004026805.1 Lasiurus borealis
TGGAAACTGTGTGGGGCACTGCCTGTTCTTTCCACCGCTCTGCTCAGTGAGTCAGACCTTCCTGACGGTGATGAAGGAGGTGGCACTGTTGGAGCGAGGACTCCTGCAGCCCAGGCTCTTGTGACACCAACGCTCCCCCAAACGCAACCCCAGCAGCACCCGCCTGGCACCTGCACCCCTCTGCTGGGGGGCCAGCGGTCTCTCCCTCGGGGAAAGCCCCGCCCGAGTCTGAGTCTTGGCCAGTGCACCGTGGAACGGGCCCTCGAGGCCTATTCATTGGACGCCAGGCTCCAGCCTGCTGTGCCCTCGGCCCACTCCTGGCCCTGGTGCTCCTGAGGGCGTGGGTAGGGGTCTCTAGAGACCGCCTGCCAACTCAGGAACGCCCTGGCCCGTTTCTCAGCGGTTCGGGCACTGGCCCCCACACTGAAGGCTGGCCGGTGGCCGGTTCCATTCCGGGTCAAGGCCACACTCACATTCACACTCACACACTCACACATACACATACACACACAGTCACACACTCTCACACTTACACATACTCTTACACTTACACACACAATCACACAATCACACACTCACACACTCATACTCACACTCACTCACATACTCACACACCTGGGTTGCAGGCAGGATCCCTGGCCAGATCCAGGTGCCTGCAGGAGGCAACCAATTGATGTGTCTCTCTCACTTCCATGTTTCTCTCTTCCTCCTTCCTCCTCCTCATCCTCCTCCACCACCTCCTCCTCCTCTTCCTCCTCCCCCTTCTCCTCTTCTTCCTTCTCCTCCTCTTCCTCCTCCTCCTCCTTCTTCTTTTTCTTCTTCTTCTTCTTCTTCTTCTTCTTCTTCTTCTCCTTCTCCTTCTCCTTCTCCTTCTCCTCCTCCTCCTCCTTCTTCTCCTTCTCCTTCTCCTTCTCCTTCTCCTTCTCCTTCTCCTTTCTGTCTCCCTCCCTTCTACTGTCTCTAAAAAAGTCAATGGAAAAAGTATCCCCAGCCTAGCCAGTGTGGCTCAGTGGTTGACCATTGACCTATGAACCAGAACTAGATGGTCATGGTTTGATTCCCAATCAGGGCATATGCCAAGATTGCAGGTTCGATCCCCACCCCCCCGCCCAAGTGTGGGGCCTGCAGGAGGCAACCAATTGATAATTGTCTCTCATCATTGATATTTCAATCTCCCTCGTCCTTCCTATATATATCCCCAGGTGAGGATTAATAAAAAATAATAATAAATTAAATAAACAAATCCTATATAATAAAAGGGTAATATACAAATTGTCCCCTCGACCAGGAGTTCAAACAGGGGGCAGGGCCAGCCCACCAACCGCCCGCAGCCAGTCCCCCGGGCCGGAGACCCCGCCCGTGCAGGAATCCGTGCACTGGGCCTCTAGGATACACATGAAAAAGACTCCGGGGTCTCTTGGGGACCACCCAGCGGCACGGAGCACCTGTCAGGCGCTCTGACTGGCCCCTGCTGCTCCCTCCACCAGGCGCTGGGACGAGGAGACGCTGGACGAGGCCTGCCGGCTGCTCCTGGACCAAGTCTCCCCCCCGGGCTCGGCTCCGGGCGGGAAGGTGGAGTTCAAGAGGACGCTCCTCATCAGCTTCCTCTTCAAGTTCTACCTGCAGGTGCTGCGGACACTGAAGCCTGTGAGTGCTCGCATCGCCGGCTCCTCGCGGCCTTAGCTCCCTCCCTAATTGCCCACCGCGTCTGCCCACTGTCCCGAGGGCGGCGGGGCCGCGGCCCGTCAGTCCCCAGCCATCCGCCTCCCAGACTCCCGTGCGCCCTGCGCTCTGAGACGTGATGGTGCCCCCGCCTCGGTGTGCAATTACTGTTCTTCCTGTATCGCTTCATATACGTATAATCACACGTAATGAGATGCACCTGTTTACACGCAGTGGGCTTTGACGCATGTGCGAACCCACAGAGCCACCCCTCAAACAAGATGGAGGGCATTTCCACTTCCCCAAAACGTACCCTTTGTCCTCTTCCTGTCCCCCCTCCCACCCAGGCCCCAGGCAACCAAATGCCAACTTCCGTATGGAGTGTGAAACCAAACTTTGTTTTTCTAAAATACTAGATTGTATTTACAGGCTAATATCAAAGTGGCTTCTTGCTAGATTTTTCTGATTGTACATTTCTGGAGTAATTAAGCAAAACAAAACATTCTCTCCTCCCTCTCTCCCTCCCTCCCTCTCTCCTCTCCTGCCTGTGATCACAACTCTCTCCCTACCCTGTACCCCCTGACCCTCAACTCCACCCCAGCAGCTCAGCGTTTCCTAAAGGGTCTGGTTCTCCTTTGCTCAGATGAAGGCCCTCACCAGCCACATTCCCCAGGAATTTAATTTCTTTTTTCAATTTATTTTTGATTTAATAAATCTTTATTGTTCAGATTATTACATTTGTTCCTTTTTTTCCCTCCATAGCTCCCCTCCACCCGACTCCCACCCCTCCCTCTTCCCTTACCTCCCCCCTCATCCATAGGTGTATGATTTGTGTCCAGTCTCTCCCTGCACCCCCCTCTCCTCTTTCCCCCTGACAATTGTCAGTCCACTCCCTTTCTAGGCCCCTGACTCTATTCTATTCACCCGTTTATTCTGCTCCCAGGAATTTAATGTCTGAATGAAGACACTTGGTGTGTTTCGTGACACCCCGAAGGCCTCCCATTCATTTTACTTCTCCCCCAGAAAGCGGAGTGGCTGAGACAAGCAACAGCCTAGGGGCCCTTGTGGGAACTCTGGCTCCTTCTGGGCTGGCTTCTCCCTCTGCAGACAGGACTCCCTTCCTTCTCGGGGTCACCTGAGGATCCGCTCCAAACCAGCTGGTCCGGTTCCTCCGAATGGGGAACCGGACCAACGGGGAGGGAGGGCAAGAAGCTTTCATCCGAAGTGACATCTGGAGGCCATGGGGATGGGGTTACCCTCCCGGCACTGACCGTGCGGCTCAGTGGGTGCTGCAGCCACGTCGTTCTCGCCCAAACCAAAGCCCGGCCGAAACCCAGACCAGGCCGGTTACCGGGCCTGTTTGCATCTCTGCCTAGGACGGCCCTCGATACCCGGAAGCCTCAGACCCGGTCCTGAACGCGCTGGAAGAGTTCCCGGTCGCAGTGCCCCAGGGAGCCCAGCGGTACCAGGTCAGTGAGCCGAACCGAAGGGAAACCGAGAGCCGGAGAGATAAGCGGTGAGCACAGGCCAGCCGCTCAGAGCGGCGGCGGCTTCAGTGGCGGCTGCACACTGGCCCTTTGTGCGGGCCGGGGCGGGGCGGTGCTGGGTCTGAGCCACCGGGGCCAGGGATGTGTCCCGGGCTGAACCGACCCGGGACCGTTGGACCATCGATTAACTGACGGTCTCTTCCAACCGTCCACGGAGGCCCAGCCGGGTGTGGGGGAAGGACAGGCAGCACAGGAGGGGGGCAAGGTCCAACCTCCTGCCCTGATTGCAAAACCTTTGGTCGCGTCAGCAGCAAAGGGCCCTGCGAGTCACTGAACCGCCCTCCACACAGGACAACTGGGAAAACGTCTGTGATTATCTAGAGTACAGCCCCTCCTCCAACCCTGTCTCCACACCACACACCACACACCACACACCACACACCACACGCCGATCTCAGCTCCAGAGCGAACATTCACGCACTGCCTTACCCACCCAGGGATGTTTCTGCGGCCCTGGGAGGGCAGCCAGGGCACTGAGTCTGGTCTGGGTGGGCCCCCCGGCCATTGGCCACCCCCTCCCCCACCAAAGGTCCCACTTGGGGCAGAGATTTGGGTCCTGCACCCTCAGGAATTACATCCCTTTACCCTTCATCACATGACCCCTTCACCTGTGACCAGGTGGATGCCTGGGCCAGTCAGAGAGTAGGACGGGGAGACAGACCCCCGAATTCCAGAAGGAAGGCGGACAGGGGTCCTGCTTAGAAAAAGAAGATGCCGACATGAGAAACGGGGGTGCCCCTTCACCTCTTTCACCACTTTGCCAGAGACTTGGCCCGTGCTAAGGTGTTGCCACATCGCCGAGATGACCCTTTCCCCGGGCGGTTACATCATTCAACTGTCACGCTCTGGATTGGGGGGGCCCGCTCCGGGGTGTGCTGACCGAGGGTGACTGCGTGTCCTCCATCCAGAGTCGGGCGGGTGGAGGATTGTCCAGGCCACTTCTGACGGCTGTGCTTTTCCACGGCAAATCTTTTTTTTATTTTATTTTCCTCCTTTTTATTGTTTAAAGTTTTACCAATAGCAGTACATATGTCTCCTTTTTTTTTTTTTACCCTGTTAACCTCCTCCTGGCCTTCCCTACCCCCCAATACATGCCCTCACCTGTCCTCCCCTCCCCCCCCCAGTGTCTTGTACCTATTGGCTATGCTTACATACATACGTACATACACATACACACACACATACACACATACATACATGCATGCATGCATGCAAGTCCTTCAGTTGAACCAGGGCGACCCTTGTCTCCCTCTGCAGCCTGTGGATTCCCGCCAGCCCCTCCAGGACCCCGTGGGGCGTCCCATCATGCACCTGTCGGCTCTCAAACACGCCACCGGCGAGGCCATCTTTTGTGACGACATCCCCAAGGTGGACCGGGAACTCTTCATGGCCGTGGTGACCAGTACCAGAGCCCACGCAAAGATCATGTAAGTGACACGCTTTCGACAGGCCTGGGAAACACACGTGATGAGTTTTGGCGACACCCAGACAGCTGGCCCATGTTCCTTGAAGAGCCAAAAACTGAGGATGTGCCAATTCTTTTGCAACGTCCTAAACCCGAAGGACCTGCAATAGAGTCAAGGAAATATCACACACACACATACACACACACAGAAAAAGAAAAGGTCACACACAAAAAAGAAAAAAGTAAAGGTCACCAGCCCACGGAGGAGCAAGGGAGAGTCTCTGGAAGTGGCCACCGTGGAAGAGAAGACAAAAGTCGCCGCTGTGCGTTTCTTGGTTCCATTGTAACCTCACCGTGGCCCCCGCTCCTGTGGAAGCCCAGCCAGGGCTCCAAGGAATAAGCAGAGCTGATATTCAACTGGTGATGAAATACTGAAATACAGTGGTACCTCGAGATACGAGTTTCATTCGTTCCGTAACCTTGAGGCATGGGAAACTATGAGTTGAGGTAAACTGGTGGGTCGTGTGCAGCCGGCCAATCCGCGCGATGACTCCTATCTCAACTGTTGCTCGTCTTTCAAAGCAAAAATCGCTCTCGCTTGACGGCTCGTATCTCAAAAATCTGGTTTGTTAGGGCACTCGTATCTCGAGGTGCCACTGTACTGAAATGCTTCATTACTAGATGGTAAATGACCAGGTCCTAAGCTTCTTCCTAAGGATTCGCCTTGCAGCAGGCACACCGGCCCATCAGACAGCTCCCCTCCCGGCAGCTAAAATGTCAGCCCCGGCCCGGCAGAGGGCCTCCTGACCAGGGCCTAAGCTGACCCGTAGTTCTATATGTTTATTCCCAACCAAGTCCTATCCCTCCTTCAGGTCTGGGACCCTCAAAGCTTGCTGATTTCTACCTCTTAAATATTTCCCCTTTTTTTTTTTTTTCAGATCAATTGATGTGTCCAAGGCCCTTGAGCTACCTGGGGTGGTGGATGTCATAACAGCTGAAGACATTCCAGGCACCAACGGTACCGAAGACGAGAAACTGTTGGCTGTGGATGAGGTATAGAAGATGCCTTGCCGTGAGTGGTGTAGATAATTACCCAGGCACCCCCTCCAGCCATCTTCCCACGGCCTCCCAGCCCTCTCTGCCAGTGGAGACAGAGGTGCCAGTTCTCCCCGCTTCCTTCTATCCCTAACAGCTTCATTCAGACAGACCTATGCTTCTGGAGTCAGAAAATAACATAATAAAAAGTAAAGTCATTCTAGAAAAGTAACTCCTAGCTTTCCCACTGCGTGCTCTTGAGTCGATTTATCCTCATCTGGAAAATGCAGGAATTGACCTGAGTCGGGATAGAATAGAGAAGTGTAGAAAGGAGAAAAGTGTACAAAAAAAAAAAAACACAGCCATTCCTGTGATTTACACTGAACTCCCTCCTTCCCTGGATCAGCCTCACCTTCCTCCCCCTCCATCTACCTCACACCCTCCAGTTTTTAAAAAGTTGCTCTTGTCATCTTTGACCTTCAGCTAATTCAACCATCACTCACTGAGCCCTTGTGTCTGGAGCCAGACTACCTTGGTTCATGTCCCAGCCCTACCACTCCCTCCCTGTGTGTCCTGGGGTGGCATCAGCTGAAAGATGAGAAGAGTCATAGCACCCACCGCACTGTGTTGTGAAACTTCAATGAGTTCATACATGTGAAGTGCTTACAACAGGGCTTGGCACACAGGATCTCAGTGTCGGCTGCTATTGCCCCATCTCAATGACTTTCTCCTGGAGTTCTGCCACGAATCACTGTTCTTTTGGGTGAACTCCAGATGAAGCTGGCTGTCACTTAGGGCCTGTATTATCTATTAGGGCTGACATACAAAATACCACAGACTGAGTGGCTTCAAAAAACAGACACTTATTTTCTCACAGTTGTGGAGGCTGAAAATGGGTCCATGCTCAAGGTGTTGGCAGGTCTGTTTCTCCGGAGGCCTCTCCTCCTGGCTTGCGATGGTCATCTTCTCCCAGCATCGTCACATGGCCTTTGGTCTGTGTGTGAGCCTCCCTGGCTTTTTCTCCCTTCTTTTTTTTTTAATATATTTTATTGATTTTTTACAGAGAGGAAGGGAGAGAGATAGAAAGTCAGAAACATCAATGAGAGAGAGACATCGATCAGTTGCCTCCTGCATGCCCCACAATGGAGATATGCCTGCAAGCAAGGTACATTCCCCCAACCGGAATCGAACCTGGGACCTTTCAGCCCGCAAGCCGACGCTCTATCCACTGAGCCAAACCGGTCTCGGCTTTCTCCTCTTCTTGTAAGGACATCAGTCCTATTGGTTTAGAGCTCCACCGTATGACCTCATTTAACCTTAATTATCTCTTTAAAGGCCCTGTCTCCCATACACTCATATTGAGGGCTTAAGGCTTCAACACATGAATGGGGGTGAAGGTGAAGTATTTTTTTCTGCAAAAAAGACTTTCCTTATCTTTACACTCTAAAATGATACCACAAACACAATCCATGTGAACCTAACTTGTCAGGACAGAGCAGATTCCGGTCACAGCCAATTTCACATTCACTCTGGAGCTTACATTCATTGAGTAAAATGGCCAATGGGAACATCGTGTATTATTTAAATTATTTTTTAATTCAAAAATATCTTCATGTGTTAACCAAGCACATACACTTGAATGTGGCTTCAAGGTGGTTATTGTTTCTCAGTGATGACACCTAAGATGCCACTGGTAAAGTTGAGCTTAAACCTACTCCTCTCCAGAATTTTCTCCCTGCTTCATGCACGTCATTTCCACAGGTACTTTGCGTGGGTCAAATCATCTGCGCTGTGGCTGCAGAGACAGAAGTACAGGCGAGACGTGCAGCTGAAGAGATAAAGATCACCTATGAGGATCTGGAGCCCGTAATCTTCAGCATCGAAGTAAGCTGACTGGTCTCTCCCGTAAGGTTACAGGTTAAAAGGACTTTATCACCCTCAGCAAGAAAGTCAATGGCTTTAAAGCTATTGGAGAGTAAGAATGCAGCAGACAGGTGCCTTCTAAAGTATGGAAAACGACCTTGGGAGTGACTGCTAGGATCAGCTGTCAGTAGGTCAATTCACAGAACCTCAGAATGGCTCCCAGTCTTCTCGTGTGAGTTCGTTCATGATATTGTAAAGAAAACAAAGAGCTAGAGAAGCCCTGTGAGATATGTCAAATGTCAAAGAAATGACCAAACTCCCTACAATGTCCCTTGGGCTTTCTTGCTCAGAAATGCATTAGGACTTGAGTCTTCTCCCTCAACACGGCCTGTTCTTCCAGATCTCTGAGTTAGAGGTTCTTTTTTTTTTTTAATTTTATACCAGATGTGTTTTTTAATATATTTTTATTGATTTTTCAGAGAGGAAGGGAGAGGGATAGGAAGTTGGAAACATCGATGAGAGAGAGACATCGATCAGCCGCCTCCTGCACACCCCCTACTGGGGATGTGTCCGCAACCAATGCATGTGCCCTTGACTGGAATCGAACCTGGGACCTTTCAGTCTGCAGGCCGATGCTCTCTCCACTGAACCAAACCAATTTCGGCTGAGTTAGAGGTTCTTGTACATGAGCTACCTCAGTCTCACACCAGTGTTTTTCTTCAGGGAAAAGGTAGAAAGGGAGGGCCCAGAACCTCACCCATAATGCATTTAGGCCCATCACCTGTTCCCTGGAGACACACGTTGAAAATGAGAAATGAGTAGTGATCATCCTGGACCATCAAAGTGCCTCCAGATCTCAATTACAGTGCTACTTCGAGATACGAGTTTAATTCGTCCCATAACCTTGAGGCATGGGAAACTATGAGACGCTCAAGTAGCGGTAAACTGGTGGGTCGTGTGCATCCGGCTGATCCGAGAGATTACTCCTATCTCAAATGTTGCTCATATTTCAAAGCAAAAATCGCTCGCTCGAAGGCTCGTATCTCAAAATCTCGTATGTTAGGGCACTCGTATCTCGAGGTACCACTGTATTAACGTTTCTCTAACTCTTGTTGGTTTTCTCTGCAATCCAGAAGACATTCTCTCCAACATCCCTCTCTGCAGCAAGCCACTGCTCTAGTACTTCCCTGCTTGCAGGACTCCTTTGAAAGTGTCTCTCTCTCTCTCTCTCTCTCTCTCTCTCTCTCTCTCTCTCTCTCTCTTTCTCTCTCTCTCTCTGTGTGTGTGTGTGTGTGTGTGTGTGTGTGTTGGTTTTAAGGGTGGAAGGGGTAGGGAGCAGCAGAATAAATAGAAGAAAAACCCCTACGATGTTGAAGTGTCAAGGGCAGAGTGAGGAACAGAACCAGTCACGTTCAACTTGTTATTCAGGACTGTCATCTCTGAAACAGGCTGCTCTCAGTTGACCCAGGACAAATGTCTGGCCCATCAGTTCGTCGATCAGGACAAATCCAGGCTGGCCAGTCCACCCCATCTGGCTTGCTTTCGAATTCCCCAACGTGACCATTTCCAACCAGCATGCACCCTCAGGATTTCTCCCGTGTTTGCACCTAACAGGAGAGGTCCATGTTGGAGGACAGGAGCACTTTTACATGGAAACCCAAAGAGCGCTTGTTATTCCGAAGACAGAGGACAACGAACTGGACATGTATGTGTCAACACAGGATCCATCCCACGTGCAGGTGAGTCCAGGGCTCCCCCCAACCTCTGCAACTTCCTGAGTCTCTCATGGCCTTCAACCCCCACTGCCTCGGGGTTGGCAGGATTTACTCAGAATACAAGCACTGGACATCAGCGGAGAGCGAAGACCCAGGACCCCTTTTGTCCCTGGTCTTGTGACGTCACTTTAGGTTTAGAGAGCACATTCCATGGCAGAATGCTTCAATGAACTCTGTGCTTGGGTGGCAACACTAAGTTATATCTGTGCTGATTTCTCTCTGAGATAATTGCAACAGTTAACCTGCGGAGTCAACACCTCAACTTTATAGCACGTTTTCATTTCAGCAGCCATAAAGCACTCTAGTTTTAGCTGCAAATACTTCTTCTGCAGGAGGTTGCTGGAGTTTGCTGTTTCTCACCTTGTTGGGACATTGAGTTTAGACATTTGTCTAGTGTGAGAGCCCCTTTCCACGTCCCGCGTGGTTCAGGGTTCCCGGTTCAGGGTTCAGGTTCTGAAGGAGGTCGCACACAAACGAAATGAGAGACCAGAAAGCATTAATTTGGCGATATTGGGGGGCCAGGCGGGAGCCTTCCTCTAGTGGAAAGGACTGCCACTTGCTCTGGCCTTTTTCTCCCTTTTATTAAGGCTTTGGGACACACCCCTAGCCTTTAGGCGGGAAATAACAAAAACAGAAATTAACATGAGACAAACAGGTAGAGGTTGCTTCAGCTAACAATGTTTCAACTAAACAGTGAGTGATTAGCTCTGACCTTTCAGAGCCATGAAGGTGGACCAGCCTTCTGGTCTCCTGTTTACATCCATTTAGTGAGAACAATGTTTGGTTTCCGACAGTCTAGGAGTTCAGCTTCTGACAGGAACTTAGGACCGTTTCTTCGGACAGTTTCCCTTCTGGAAAATTCCATTTTTCTGCTGGAAAGGCTGTGTTCTGTGGCAAAGACCCAGGTTATGACCTCAGTGGGGCTACACAAGACACATTCAGACCATCCGTTTTTTTGTTGTTGTTTTTTTTACACAGTAGATGTCGACGTTGTGTTTCAGGAAATCAACGTCTTCTTTGCCATTTCATTCTTGTAAAACTTTCCCACTATCTAACTTTTACAGAAAACAGTGTCTTCTACTTTAAACATCCCCATCAACAGGATCACCTGTCACGTAAAACGAGTGGGTGGAGGTTTTGGCGGGAAAGTAGGAAAATCAGCTGTGTTCGGAGCTATTGCTGCTGTGGGTGCCATCAAGTAAGTGCATTTGGGGGTACTGAAGGGTATAAAATGTCAGAAATGAGAGCCGAACAGTGGCCTGAGAGACACTTAGGCTGCTGTCATAACCACCCGCCATCCTTGGGCAATCAGCCTCCTGTCTCTTTTTCTTTTTAATTGTAGACATAATACCCACCCTCCTGGAGTTGTTAGAAAAGGGATATGTAGATAGACATGTGCTAATTTCCTATGACAAGGAAAAGTGGTACTACTAGCTGAACACCTCCAGGGCCAAGATTGTCCTGACCCTGAGCTTCAGAAAAGGTCAACCATTGAAGGGTGGGACAAGTGACTGCCCAAGTAGAGTGCCAAGTGGGAGAATGCTCCCTCACTTTTCCTTCCTCCTCCCAGCTGCAGACAGGGCGGGGTGAGGGGAGAAAGACCCCCACCATTTGCCTCCTCCCCGCACCCGGGAGAGCTGGCTTTTCAATGTGTGCTCAGAGGGTAGATGACACCCTCAAAGAGAAGTCCCAGGCTCACTTCAATGGAAAGCTCGCTGCTCATACTGGGCAGGCTTTTCTAGTCCTTGGTTTGGTTTTGGTTTTTTTGTACTTTGTCAGAGCTCCAATCAGCCTGTAAATGTCCTTCAGCAGCTTCTGTATAGTTCAGAGCTAGGAACCAAGACCCTCAGTGTCTCCTCCCATGATGAGAGGTAGGAAAAAGCAGGATCTGAATCTCACCTCCAATTCTTTTCCTAATGAACCTCTCTCTATCCACATCCACCAGGGACCCAGCAAGGGAGAATCAAGTTGTTGTATTCCCACCAGGAAGTCTTTGTGCTGTTAAGACTTCCCAAGCATAATTGCACATTAGAATCATCTTGGGAACATTTAAATCCAATTGCCTAGGCTTCCCCCCATACTGACCCAACCATTATTATATATTTTTTAAACTTCCCTCCCTGGTTGGGTGGTTCAGTTGGTTGGAGCATTGTCCCATACACCAAAAGGTTGTGAGTTAAATTCCTGGTCTTGGCACACAGTCAGGTTACAGGTTTAATCCCATAGGTCAGGGTGCAAATGAGAGGCAAGCCATTGATGTTTCTCTCTTTCTTTCTCTCTCTCTCTCTCTCTCTCTCTCTCTCTCTCTCTCTCTCTCTCTCTCTCACTTCCTCTCTCTCCCTCTCTCTCCCCCAACCTCTCTCTCTCTCTCCCTCTCTCTCCCCCAACTTCTCTCTCTCTCTCTCTCTCTGTCATCAATAAAAGCATTTTTAAAGCCTTCCCAGTGGTTCTACTGTGCAGCCAAGTGTGGGAAACCCCACCTTAAACAACCCTGCCTTACCACACCCCTGCCTGGTGTTAAGTGGTCCCCAGAGGAATGCTCTCAAATTGCTAGTAATCAGAGTCTCCTCAGGTCACAGAAATTTCTGCCTCCCTATCCCAGACCCAGAGAATCAAAATCACCAGGAAATGAACCCAGAAACTGAACATTTAACTGATGTTCCGGGTGGTCTTCATCATTAAAAAAAAAAAAAAGAGCAGGAAACCCTACACTAGCATTATGGTTTTCAACATGTACCTGCATCAAAATTGCTGAGGGAAATGCAGATTCCAGGACTCCTCCCCAACCTATTGCTAAAGTGCTAAGGCTCAGAAATCTCCTTTTCGCCAGAATTCTAGGGGACTCTTCTGCCCTCCAAAGTCCAGGGGCCTCTGCCCCTGACACACAGAAAGGCTGGCGCTCCTAGCTCCCCAGGGGCCCAACTTGGCCACCATCATTGAAGACCCAAATCCTGACGCATCCTAAGACAAGTGTTGGCCTTTGCGTGCAGCTGTGTTGTTAAGTTTGCATTTATCTGTCCACACTCTCCTTTGTTACTTGTGGTGGGGATATACAACATGACTGGATGTGGATGATTGTCAAATTCAAAGCCATACCAACACAAGTGAGCTGCCATGTGACATTAACCACTTTAGCTAGATCTGAATTATAGACCATGGAGACAATAGTAACTTAGTTGTCCATTAGATCAATGCTTCACACAGTGTATGCACTCGATGGTTTATATGGAATGGATGGATGAGTTAAGGAATTGATTGGATAAAATGGATTGGAGGGCAGGTGGAGAATGGATGGGGAGGAAGGTAGAGAGATGGATGGGTGGGTAGGTAGTTAAACGAGGGGATGGATAAACAGGTGGATGGATACCTGGTGAGTAGATGGTAGATGGATGGGTGGGATGCAGAAACTGACTAAGATTTGTTGTGCTTAGAACTGGTCGCCCTGTTCGTCTTGTTCTTGATCGTGAGGAGGACATGTTAATAACGGGGGGAAGGCACCCATTATTTGGAAAATATAAAGTGAGTATTAAAGATGAAATTATTGAAATACTTCGTTCTCTCCTATGGTTTTTTGTTGAATTCCAAAAACAATTATCTCAGCATCTAAAATACTCAATGAGGATGCTGTGTATCTGAATACTCATAACATTTTTGTGAGGAACTTTTAATAAATCAAGTGTAAAATTATGAAATTGAATAATAAAAACACATGATTAAAAATGCTAATGTTTCCTCAGTGACAAAAATCTGGAAGAAGCTATAAACATTGTTATACTAAACTTCACTTTACAAGTGTTTCCACTAAGTGGTTATGAAAATGTCATAAAAATTTTTTGCAAATAGGAAAAAATAATCCACTAACAAGTGAAATAATTTTAAATTGTTTCAAACCACATTCATTGCATTTTTATACAACTGTAGCATAAACACTATTAAAAATATTTGTTGACATCAATACAACTTTTCAAATTTGTGCCTGAGTTCTTTGGACAGTTCTAATGTAATATTTCCCTGTCAGATATGCTTTACTTGGCAATTGCTCATAGCATGCATATAGTTAAATTTCATATCTAATTTTGTCATTGCCTGAGATTAATAAATGTTATATTTTTTTGGCATTACTAAAACCATGGCCTAGATAATAAACCAGGATTTATTTATATTAGTTGTGAGACTATTTTAGTACCAGTACCTATTAAGAGCATTCTGGACAGCAAATGTCTTGGTATTTACAATAATATAAAACATAATATAAAAGAGGGAAATCATGAGACTATTTTAAAGATCCAAATTTTATTTTATCTTTAAAGAAATATAATTGTACTTCCAACATAATAATAAGTGTGTATATGTATACATGTATGTATATATCCTCATTAAACTTAACAAAGGTTTGCTTGTGTACTTGGATACTACTTTTAAATTAGTAGAGCAGATACTTAGGTGTGATGGTTCTTCCCACATGTTTTAAAAGTTTATATTGCACAGCTGAAGAATTCCCTCTGCTATCTTTGCTTAGCAACGCTTTCTTCAGGGAAAGTTAAAGGTACGCTGCAGCCTAGCCTTTGTCAAAATTGCCATACATTCTGAATTGGTGGGTTTTCCCACCGGCCCTAACGGCTCTGGTTTATTATCTTACACTTCTCTTGGAGTAGATGATAATAATATGCTTTCATCAGTTGTATTTGTCGCGTCTTCAGAAGACAGAGACCAGAATCTATCGTTTTGGTAGAACTACAGCAGGGAGTGGGCTCTGTAGACAGACCCGTCCTGCGGTGGCAGAGGCGACTTCTGAGTCCCAGGAGGCACAGCAGCACGAGCTGGCATTGGTTAAGGCCGCAGCAGTTGCAAAGCGCTGGGACCACTTCCAGCCCTGGCTTCTGCCGCTTTCCTGCCACGAGACAAGACGCACTGCCACACTCATCCGTTCCATCGCACTCCGAAATCCCGCAGACTTTGCCCCGGGGTGGAAACCGCGGGCTAAATGAGAAGGCATGCCGGTAAAAGTGAAGGAGGATCTTCCAGGAATAAGGAAGAGGAGGGTAGCAATTACCTGTCTGGAGATGGCGAGAACTTGAGGGTTGTGTAATGACGGGGAAGCCAGAAGATTGCGGTTGGAAAGAAAGGGCTCAGCAGAATTCAGGTTGGAGGCAGAAAGCCCAGGGACTAGAGGGTGGGGACACCCACACCAAACGGGAACAGGGTCTGTCTCCAGGCCAGACTATGGGGGAGCTGGGCTGTGGCTCCAATTTGGCACGCAAGTTAATCACGTCAAATGCGCATCCTTTGCTGACAGGTGGGATTCATGAACAGCGGGCGGATCAAGGCTCTGGACATCGAGTGCTTCATTAACGGAGGGTGCACGCTGGACGACTCGGAGCAGGTGCGTGCGTCCGACCCCAGTGACCTTGGTCGTGACTAGAACACAGAACTTCTAGAGGAGTCTTGACTCAACACGCTTCCTCAAGTACTTGCCAGGTTCCACGGCAGCTCCACTTTTTTTAAAAATTTTTTATTAATGTATTACATGTATACATATCTTCCCATTGCCCCTCCCCCACCTCCCATGCATACCCTCACCCCCCAGTGTCTTGCGTTCATTGGTTGCATGCCTACTAGTCCTTCGGTTGATCTCTAATCTCCCCCACCTCTCCTTCACCTTCCTGCTGCAATTTGACAGTCTGTTGGATGCTTTCCTGCCCCTGTATCTATCTTTTTGCTCATCAGTTTATCATGTTCTTTTAGAGAAAAGAAGAAAATGTTGTCCAATAAATGTGAACACCTCCTGTTACTTTAGGTGACGGAATTCCTCGTGCTGAAGCTGGAAAACGCGTATAAAATCCGAAACCTCAGGTTCCGGGGCCGAGCCTGCATGACCCACTTACCGTCCAACACAGCCTTTCGCGGGTACGGCTTCCCACAAGGGACCCTCGTAACAGAATCTTGCATCACAGCCGTGGCCGCCAAATGTGGCCTTCCGCCAGAGAAGGTAAGGTTGCAGTCAAGGTCACCGCCAAGGTTGCTGAAGAATCAGATGAGAAGGGAACTGGCTACCTAGAAAATACCCTAGAACCACTCAGATTAGCTCTGGCTCAAAATGCAAGATATAGCCGAAACCGGTTTGGCTCAGTGGATAGAGCATCAACCTGTGGACTGAAGGGTCCCAGGTTCAATTCCAGTCAAGGGCATGTACCTTAGTTGCGGGCACATCCCTAGTGGAGGGCGTGCAGGAGGCAGCTGATCGATGTCTCTCTCTCATCTATGTTTCTAACTATCTATCCCTCTCCCTTCCTCTCTGTAAAAATCAATAAAATATATATTTTTAAAAATGCAAGATATATTCAGTGCTACCTAAAAGAATTCGCCGCCATCCTCTTAGCTTCCACCCTGCTTGTACCAAGATTTCTCTCTTTCCTTCTTTTTAAGACTTGTGCAAAGATAATGACTCTTTTTAACCTTTGAACCCTGCTGAAGTCATTAGAGTAAAAAGTGAATGTACCCCCTTTTTATCCCTCCATCCCTATTGGTTAAAAGTAACCATGGTCAGCATTTCCATATTAATTGTTCTAGCCCTTTCTCTATGGTAGCAGTTCTCAACCTGTGGGTCACCACCCCTTTGGGGTCGAACGACCCTTTCACAGGGGTTGCCTAAGACCATCGGAAAACACCTATTTCCCATGGTCTTAGGAAACAACACACCGCTCCTCGGTGTAGCAAAGTGTAGCCATGTAGTTTACTGTTGTCATAGGAAGACTGTTACCCATGCTACACCACTATTCAAGACAAACTTTCATTTATTTGTAATTAGAAATAAATATTTCACAATATATAATTACATATTGTTTTTGTGATTCATCACTATGCTTTATGTTCAATTTGTAACAATGAAAATACATCCTGCCTATCAGATATTTACATTACAGTTCATAACAGTAGCAAGATGACAGTGATGAAGTAGCAACGGAAGTAATTTTATGGTTGGGGGTCACCACCCCATGAGGAGCTGTCTTAAAGGGTCGCGGCATTAGGAAGGTTGAGAACCACTGCTCTATGGGCATCCGCACATCTGTATTCATGCATGGATACTGATCCTTGTTATGTGCTTCTGCATGCACATATCCAGTTACTTACCAAAATGGGGCCCTAGTAAACACATCCTTCTGCGCCCTGCTTTTTCCTACTTGACAATAGGCCCTCGCCATCTTCCTGCGGCAGAAGAATGGCCTCCTTCCATTCTTCTTCAAGGCTGAACAGTGCTGTGTGACACGATGTCCCATCACTCGCTGAGCCGTTCCACTATTGGTGCGCGTTCAGCTCGTTATCCGTCTTCGGCTATTAACATGCTGTTGTTGCCGAAACCGGTTTGGCTCAGTGGATAGAGCATCAGTCTGCGGACTGAAAGGTCCCAGGTTCGATTCCGGTCAAGGACATGTATCTTGGTTGCGGGCATATCCCCAGTAGGGGGTGTGCGTGAGGCAGCTGATCGAGGTCTCTCTCTCATCCTTGTTTCTAGCTCTCTGTCCCTCTCCCTTCCTCTCTGTAAAAAAATCAATAAAATATATTTAAAATGCTGTTGCAATACAGATGTCTCAGGGATATATCTTTGCCCTCCTAGGTAGAGGGCCAATTTACATAAGTGAGATGGCCAGTGCCCTTGAAAACTCTTGAGAGAAATTACCCAAAGAATGCTCTCCAAAGACATGATTGTGAGCAAGATTCTAGAAGGTGCACAGCATATACAACACGCTAGTGCAGTGGTTCTCAACCTTTCAAAGGCCGAGACCCTTTAATACAGCTCCTCATGTGGTGGTGACCCCCAACCATACAATTATTTTTGTTGCTACTTCATCACTGTCATTTTGCAACTGTTATGAATCGGATCTGTGTTTTCCGATGGTCTTAGGCGACCCCTGTGAAAGTGTTGTGCGACCCCCAAAGGGGTCGCGACCCACAGGTTGAATACCGATGTGCTAGTCAGACAGGGGCAGCTTCCGGCTGTTGATAACACTTTCTTCCTTCATATCCTCCATCAGACCCCAGCCTGCTTTTCACATTTCAACCCCGTTTCCTCCCTGTATGCCGTGGTCAGCTTCTGGCTTTCCATAACCACCGACTCCATGTGCCACCCGCTCCAGGTGCGGGAGAGGAACATGTACAAAACCGTGGACAAGACCATCTACAAACAAGCCTTCAACCCCGAGAACCTGATCCGCTGCTGGGAGGAGTGTCTGCACAAGTCTTCCTTCGGCAGCCGCAGGCAGCAGGTGGAGGCGTTCAACGGGAAGAACCGCTGGAGGAAGAGAGGCCTCGCCATCGTGCCCATGAAGTTCTCGGTCGGCTTTGGGGCCACCAGCTGCCATCAGGTAGGGTCCGAGTCGTGCACATCACCCTAGGGTAGTGGTTCTCAACCTTCCTAATGCCGCGACCCTTTAATATCGTTCATCATGTGGTGGTGACCCCCAACCATCAAATTATTTTTGTTTCTACTTCATCACTGTCATTTTGCTACTGTTATGAATCGTATCTGTGTTTTCCAATGGTCTTAGGCGACCCCTGTGAAAGTGTTGTTCAATCCCCAGAGGGGTCTCGACCCACAGGTTGAGAACCGCTGCCCTAGGGGCAGACACACTCCTGGCCGATCCGCTTGTGCTGACTTTGCCGGGGTGTCACGTCTCCCAGGGTGCGGGGCCCTTCTCCTGAGCAGCACCCCTCTGCCAGCACTTGCTCCCCGGAACAGTAGAGAAGGGCCTCCATGCAGACAGGGGCATCAGCCAGCAGGAGACCTGCAGCAGAGGGACTGCCGAGATGTCACCTCATTAGCAAACAAAGCACAGAAAATTCCATGGGGTTTAGGAACTGTGTCAAAGCCAGGGCGGCTGAGACCGGTTTGGCTCAGTGGATAGAGCGTCTGCCTGCGGACTGAAAGGTCCTGAGTTCGATCCCGGCCAAGGGCATGTGCCTTGGTTGCAGGCACATCCCCAGTGGGGGGCGTGCAGGAGGCAGCTGATCGATGTCTCTCACATTGAGGTTTCTAACTCTGTCCCTCTCCCTTCCTCTCTGTAAAAAGTCAATAAAATATTTTTTTTTAAAAAAAGCCGGGGCAGAGACCACATATTTGTTTGTATTATACCCCGGCTCCCCCGCCTTTCTGGCTGCCCCTCACCTAAACCACGGCCTAATTTCTGCCCAATTCTCATCTCACCACAAAAAAAAAAATGCTTTAAATCAAGCAAAGTGTCCCTTCCAAGACCTCCAGCTTCCCCACAGAGTGACAAATTGATGTGCTCAAGACGCACCAGGGGAGGCGCTGAGGTGTGTCATTCCAGGTCAGCTGATGACTCAGGAAGCTGGACACCGACTCATAAGCCCGGCACCAGTAGCAGGCCTCGCAGCGGGTCGGGAGGCCTCCCCGAAGAAATGCTATTAATAGAACCTCCCAGCCTTGGTGCCTGGAACCCCTCCAAGTCGTGCAGGGCTCAGGCATCTCCAGACAGAATAGACACGAGTCCTACTTCCTCCTCCTCCTCCTCCTCCCCCTCCCCCTCCCTCTGCTCCTCAGAGGAAAACTACCACATCGTCATTCATCCAGTGTAACAAACGTTTTTCTCAGTGTCTCTGTGATTCAGACCTACTCAGAGTTCCCTCCAGGACACAAAGATGAAAAAGACCAGGTGCCCCTCCTCTCCTCGCTGCGACTCCCTGTCACCCCCGCATTCGCTTCCTGTGGCTACAATAACAAAGTACCTCAAACCGAGTGGCCTCAAACAACACATGTATTCATTCTCTCAGGTTCTGGAAGCCAGACGTTCAAACCCAGGCACTGGCAGCCCCAGGGAAGAAGCCTGCTGGGTCTCATCTCCACTAATTGCATCTGCAAAGTCTATTTACAATCCGTAACTGTAATTTCGCTGCTGTGATGCATCGTCATGTACATATCTGTGCGACCCTGCTAGCGGTTCTGTAGAGCCTAAGACCATCGGAAAACACAGATATTTACGTGACGATGCATCACAGTAGCAAAATGACAGTGATGAAGTAGCAACGAAGATAATTTTATGGTTGGGGTCACCACAACATGAGGAACTGTATTAAAGGGTCACGGCATTAGAAAGGTTGAGAACTGTCGAAACCGGTTTGGCTCAGTGGATAGAGTGTCGGCCTGCGGACTGAAAGGTCCCGGGTTCGATTCCGGTCAAGGGTGTGTATCCTGGTGGCGGGCACATCCCCAGTAGGGGGTGTACAGGAGGCAGCTGCTCGATGTTTCTCTCTCATTGATGTTTCTAACTCTCTATCCCTCTCCCTTCTTCTCTGTAAAAAATCAATAAAATATATTAAAAAAAGAAAGGAAGGAAGGAAGGAAGGAAGGAAGGAAGGAAGAAAGGAAGGAAGGAAGGAAGAAAGGATGAGAGCCACTGAATCTAGAGCAAGAAGGAAGAAAGGAAGGAAGGAAGGAAGGAAGGAAGGAAGGAAGGAAGGAAGGAAGGAAGGTTGAGAGCCACTGAATTCTAGAGCAAGCACATAACTCGTGTATGTACTTACCAATGCTTAATTCGCCAGCTGCGTGGTTTGCCAGAGATTTGAAGCAGGGGAGTGACTTTCAAACAGTAGCAACCCCAAGGGGCTCCCCCTAAAACCAGGCTCCTAATAAGACTGCCTCTCCAGGCGGCTTTTGCACAAAACAGAGCGAGGCCTCAGAACCCCACGGGAGAGCCTGCCTCTGGCCCGCCCCACTCCACGTTTCACTACCCCGTCTTCTACGGAGCCTCACTAGCCTGGCCCTGAGCTGTGTCTTTGGGGTGGGTTGTTTTGTAGGCAGCTGCCCTGGTGCACATCTACACGGACGGGTCTGTGTTGGTCACACACGGAGGCAACGAGCTGGGACAAGGTATTCACACCAAAATGCTGCAGGTGAGGTCAAGAAAATGAAGGCATTCATCTCCTTCCTGGTTGGTATGACTGACATTTGGCCCTCATTTTAGGGTAAGGGGCAACTCCCTGAGCTCAAACCTTAAAATAGATCTTGACTATTTAGTTGAAAAACTTCTTACAAATCAAATAAAATGGCCGCGGTGGTGGAGATCGCGCACGCGCGCCCACACACACACACACACACACACACACACACACACGTGCAAACACTCCTGAAGCGTGGCCAGGGCCCTGGATGGAGGCGGGGTGGTAGGTGTGAGTAGGAGTTTCTCACTTTTCCTATTGGAGACCAGCCTGTATAGTTTTCAAAGTTTGGACAACAATATCAGGGTATTACAGTGGCACCTCGAAATACGAGTTTAATTCGTTCCGTAACCTTGAGGCGTGGGAAACTATGAGACGCTCGCCTCACAGTAAACAGGTGGGTCGTGTGCAGCCGGCCGATCCCCGCGATGACTCCTATCTCAACTGTTGCTCGTATTTCAAAGCAAAAATCGCTTGCTCAACAGCTCGTATCTCAAAAATCTCGTATGTTAGGGCACTTGTATCTCGAGGTACCACTGTATTTTGACAAGTCAGGATATTTCATCAATACCCTTCTCCCATCGTTTTTAAAAAAGACTTCCACACGCACATACCTCCATATGAAATCAGAAGATGTGACCCCCTCCAGGAGAAAAAATTATTTCTTTAAATAAATTTAACCGAATGACTAATACGTTAGATTGCGATAGCGCCTATCTGCAGCTCTTGCCTATCCCGCCCCTGAGCTACTTTGGAATACGCCTCCCACGTTCCATGCGGTTCTGAAGGACTCCTCAACTCTGGTGGCTTTCCGCCACACACACACACACACACACACACACACACACACACACACCACCCCGATACTGGTACAAGGAGCATGTGCCAGGATGCTTCCGACAATAAAAAATAAAAGTCAATAGTCAAAACATCAGAGTTTTAAGTGAAGAAACGTGTGTTGATGGAGAAGGCCCAGCTCAAGAAGATGAGGGTGCCTTTCAGCTTCTGTCTGCAAATCTGTCCTTTTTTTTAAAATTTAATTTTATTCTATTTTTCTCCTTCTGCAAATGCACCTTCAGAGAGCCCAGAACTCAGGCATCTTTTCTGCCATCCAGGGAAGGGAGGAGGGGCGAGGCAGGAAGTGGGGGAGGGCCGTGGACAGTGAGGCCCCGATATCTCTCAGTCTGGTTCCCAGTTGGTGGTCAGTCTGTGGACACCCACTGATCTGCGGTCTGGAGGCTCCTTTAAATCCTCCCCTTCGCAACCATATTGTATTCTCTCCTTTATTATTATTATTACCTATCAGGTTATAAACACACACACACATACACCTCTTCTGCCTCTCGTGATACTGTCTGCCTCTCCTGATACTGTCTGCCTCTGGAGACAGTGCCTGGCCGGGTGGGTGGCTGCCTGTCATGGTATCGTCCAGCCCAACAGTTGCCTGTCCTACTGTTGTCCCTCCCTGTCACCGCGTGTCACGGATTTAGGCCTTAAAGGAGCTCATGAATATACTGAACCTGGTCATTTTGACTAAGCAAAGGGATGACTCGGATCTTGACAGAACTCCTGGCTGAACTTGAAAACTATGTCTTTTTCTCCCAGGTGGCCAGCCGGGAACTGAAGGTGCCCATGTCCTCCATGCACATCTGTGAGACCAGCACAGCCACGGTGCCCAACACAATCGCCACCGCAGCCTCCATCGGAGCCGATGTCAACGGCAGAGCCGTGCAGGTGCTTCCTGCTGTCTGTCCGTCTGTCTGTCTATCTGTCTGTCTTTCCTCAGGGACTTTCACCACCTCTCCGCTTTTCTTAGCTGGATGCAGGCACACGTGGCTGGCTTCAGAGAAGCCGTCCGTGTCACTAAACTCAGGCCCAGGATAAATAAGCAAAGTGTCGGAGAGTGTGACAGCTGGAGCAGGCTAAGTGGGGGTGACAGATAGACCCAGAACGTAGTGGCTGACACATAACAAAGTCCCTTTCTTGTACCCTGGAGAGTCTCAGGGAATGTACACTCATTTGAGCACCCAGATTGATGGCAGTTTCAACATGTGACTTTCAAGGCTGTCTGGGTGTCACCCTCCAATGAGCCAGGGAAGGAGGGCAGGGGAGCCAGGCCTGGCAGCGATGCCAGTCACTTCCCCTCGCCATCCACTCGCAGAAGCGGCCTCGGGCCACAGCTGGCTGCAGAGAGGTGGGGGGAGGGGGAGCAGTGGGAAACCACATGCCCAGCAGCCATGGAAGAAGGCCGGCCTGCCTTCTGGGCAGAGGCGGTCTCTGTCCCGCGGAGACACGGAGAGAAGAAATCTGGGGACCAAGCGGTGCAGAGCTGAGCGCATTTCCCCTGGCACCAAGGAGGCCTTGCAGGCAGGGAGGCAGACGGAATGCCAGCCGGGTAGACAGGGTACCTTTAAAGCGTCTATGTCAGCGGAGCCCTGCCAGAGCACTCATCCTTTTTGTCTGTGCGTGCTTCCTAACGTGCTTTTTCCGAATACAGTGGTACCTCGAGATATGAGTTTAATTCGTTCCGTAACCTTGAGGCGTGGGAAACTATGAGACGCTTGAGTCGCGGTAAACTGGTGGGTCGTGTGCAGCCGGCCGATCCACGCGATGACTCCTCTCTCAAATGTTGCTTGTATTTCAAAGCAAAAATCGCTCGCTCGATGGCTCGTATCTCAAAAATCTCGTATGTTAGGACAATCGTATCTTGAGGTGCCACTGTATCTGGTTGCCTGTCCGTTTGCCATGTTTCTGTTACACACGGTCCACTTTTTCTATGGGAATGTTGTCCCTCCCAGGACACGGTATTTAAGCTACCAGGACGAACCACTTTTAAATCCATTTTACCTTTGTGAGGACACCCTGAGTGGCTCAAAAACAGGAGATTTTTGCTCAGAACAAATGGGTGGGAGCCCTCCAATTCATGAGGTCCAATCTGGGGCAGAAGCAAACACAAGCTCGGAACAGCTCAGGGTGTAGGGGAGGTGTCGGCCCAAACTAAGTGTTCATTCACCTGGGACAGTGGCTTTCAACCGCTAGGCCGCAGTTTTCAAAAACATAAAATATCTGACCTCTTTCCCCTTAGCTTGTCAAACTGAAAAAACGACAACACAACAATAGCCATCCGGTGTGACTGAATCAAGATTACACCTATTGTTTTTGTCATTTCAGAGAAAAAAAATGGAGGTATTCTGCAGAATTTTAGTGATCGGTGTATGCGTGCCATGAGATAAAATAGGTTGAAAATCACTGCTCTAGGGCACTGAGTTTTCGGTTTCAGTTTGGAGTGTCGGAAACTTTGTAGATGAGGTTATTATAAAAAAACAAACTTAATATTTTTTCACTTTACACCCAAAGCAAAGGCGGCCGTGGCAGTTCTTGGAGGTGGACGGGTGACCGGGAAGAGGGATGGACAGAGAGCGGAATAACGTTTCAGACCGGGATGGATATCGGTGTGTCATTGTTGGAGGTTGGGAAGGACAAATTTGAACGGGACTAAGAAGTTTTGTCTCATTTATTGTAATGGCTGGAAGATACAAAAGAGGTACCAGCCAGACATGTAGAAAAGGAGAAGAAGAAGTTAAGCACGTGAACATATTTAGAAAGGGGAGAAGTTTGGCAGAGCCTCCACTCTTGCAGGAAGGGAAGCGGGAGGGGAAAGGCCCTCCATAACAGACGCTCCTCCAAGGTCGGGGGCCGTGTGGTTATGGTCTCTGTGTCCCCGATGTGCCGTATCAGGCCCCTATAAGTACCCACTGACCTAGCCAAAGACCCACTGACCCTCTTCCACGCGAGTCCTCACCACCGGGCTCTCCTCTAACGGGAATGCCCTTCTCTCCTCCTCCAAGGACGCGTGTCAGACCCTTCTGAAGCGCCTGGAACCCATCATTCAGAAAAATCCAGCAGGTTCCTGGGAGGACTGGGTAAGCGTTCCGTTCCGTTCCGTTACTCCAGATGGGGACCCACCCAGTGCCGAGCACAGGGCGGCTCACAGCTGAAGCTCGTAGAGACAGTTCTAAAAGTGGCCAGACACAAACACACAGAGACACACACACAAACACACACAGAGACAAACACACACACACAAACACACACAAATACACACAAACACACAGAGACACAAACACAGACACACACATAAACACACACACACAAACACACACAAACACACACAAACACACACACAAACACACAGACACACACACAAACACACACAGACACACACACAAACACACAGACACACACACAAACACACACAGACACACAAACACACACACACACACCAGGTGTGGAGTATTGTTATTGAATAAGTCTCAAGGGAAATGTTTGGTTTCATCTAACTTTACCATACCCTATATACTACAGTGGTACCTCAAGATACGAGTTTAATTCGTTCCATAACCTTGAGGCGTGGGAAACTATGAGACGCTCGAGTCGCGGTAAACTGGTGGGTCGTGTGCAACCGGCCGATCCGCGCGATGACTCCTATCTCAAATGTTGCTCGTATTTCAAAGCAAAAATCGCTCGCTCGACGGCTCGTATCTCAAAAATCTCATATGTTAGGGCACTCATATCTCGAGGTACCACTGTATTTCTTTACCACAATTGTCTCATATTTGCTCATACACTACTAAAGTGCTGACATTCAGATATGTGAACTAAGCCTGTACACCATGGGTGGGCAGCAGGATTCCATTTTACTTCTTTAATTCAGACTCTGAACTCCAATCAGAAGCAAATTGAGAGTACTAACTGAGAGGGGGGGAAGAACATATAGATAGATAGATAGATAGATAGATAGATCTCTATATATAGATGAGTTAGTCCTTTTACTGGTGACAAAGTACCAACAATGATCGGATGTCCATTTTGACACATGTTTTTATTTTGAATATTTTTATTTCCACCTATTGGATGGTGCGTTTATGTTATTTTAACTAATTATGCTCACCCTGCAGATAGAAGCTGCTTTTGAGCAAAGAATCAGCCTCTCGGCCACGGGATACTACAGGTAAAGATGACCGAGGTAACGTCTTAGCTTAGCCAAGAAAACAGGAGGCAGCCCGCACACACGCAGGGTCCCCCCCCCCACCCGTTTATAAAACAAGTTTTTATCGCGTGACCCTGAGATCCCTGCTGGGCCCCAAACTCCACGACTTCCCACAGGCCTCTGCGCTATGTCCCAAGCAATCCTAAGCTACAGAAATGCCCCCGTTGGGTACCAAAGAAAAAGTAAACATGACTCACAACATTAATCATTTCCTTTTCTGCATGGTGGAAAAACGGAACACTAGTATTCTTTAGTGTGGCTAGTAAGAAGAAGTAACTTGCACATCGAGTTTACAGATCCTCCTCCCAGCACCATGAAAACCTATGCCCAATGCCGAGAGAGAGAGAGAGAGAGAGAGAGAGAGATCATTAAGAAAGAAAAAGCAGGGACTAGCCATGCCCAATGCCGAGAGAGAGAGAGAGAGAGAGAGAGAGAGAGAGAGAGAGAGAGAGAGAGAGATTAAGAAAGAAAAAGCAGGGAATACCCATGCCCAATGCCCGGTACACTGTGAGTTCTAAATTCCTGAGTTCAGTGACCAAGAAGAGAGGGAAGAGAGGGAATCAGCCTGCGGCTGGCTACTTTTCCATTAGAATTTAAGGCCTTTCATTGCTGGCTCTCTTCACCAGCTGGGGGACCCTCTGGGGGTGCCCATAACATCGGCTGAGCTTCTCACCGTGCAGAGCTACAGCACAAGCCTGCGCCAGTGGTCGGCAAACGCATTAGTCACAGAGCCAAATACCAACAGCACAACGGTTGACATTCCTTTGGAGAGCCACACGTTTCAAACTTAACCTTCTTCTCACGCCACTCCTTCAACATACACTCGCCCGGGCCGTGTGGCATTTGTGGAAGAGCCACACTCAAGGGGCCCAAGGAGCCACCTGTGGCTCAAGAGCCGCCGTTTGCCCATCACAGGCCCACACCATCAAAATACAGACCTGAGCGAGCCGAGCCTAAACTGTCTGTTGGCTTCTCTCCATGTCTGACCTCCGAGCTGCAGGCCGAGGGTCCTCTTTATTTTTTATTTATTTATTTTTAAATATATTTTATTGATTTTTCACAAAGAGGACGTGAGAGGGATAGAAAGTCAGAAACATCAATGAGAGAGACACATCGATCAGCTGCCTCCTGCACACCCCACACTGGAGATGTGCCCGCAAGCAAGGTACACGCCCCCGACCGGAATCGAACCCGGGACCTTGCAGTCCGCGGGCCGACGCTCTATCCACTGAGCCACACCGGTCTCGGCTGCTGAGGGTCCTCTTTAAAGTGGGGGTGATGATTCTGGCTGCCACAGCCGGCCAGGTTGTAAGCACAGGCTGCAGCCTACAGGACGTGAAACGGGCAGTTGAAATGACCAGCAGGCCGATGAAATGCTATCATAACTTTGGTAACGTTTTCAATTAATCAACTTTGCACACACACACACACATAGGCATGCCGGCACACACAGGCACACCCCATGCTAAAGGGCTTTCTTTCTTCCTCAGGGGCTACAAGGCCTGCATGGACTGGGAGAAGGGGGAGGGAGACCCCTTCCCTTACTACGTCTACGGGGCAGCCTGCTCGGAGGTGGAGATCGACTGCCTGACGGGAGCTCACAGGGTAACTGACTTTCTCCCGGCGCGTTAACCCGGGACAGAATGGCACGGCACGTGAGCAGTGCTGCGTGCTCTGGGTCACACTGGCGTGCAGTGGGGACAGGATGCTGTCAATCCTGTGGGAACGTCGAGAGATGCAGCTTTATCCAGAACTGGCTCTTAACAAGAACTAGTCAAGAGGCATTGCTCCTGACAGCCTGAAATGCATTGTTTCTTATTCTAAGTCAGACATCAACATCAGAAAGTTATTTTGGGGGGAAGGATGGGGTGTTCTGTTTCTAAAGGAAGATCAAGTTAGCTAAGCTGAAGGAATAGGTGATTTAGCAAATTTTGAAAGCACACGGCGATGTGAGACTATTTCTTCAGGGTGGGTTACCCCAAGGTGCTACACCTCTGAAGAAAAAGATTGGGGTTGGGAGAGAAGGGGGGGCTGTGAAATATATTAAAAAAGGGAAGAAAAGCCAGGGGTTTATTGATTTCTTACAGAGAGGAAGGGAAAGGAATAGAGAGTTAGAAATATCCATCAGCCACCTCTTGCACACTTCCTACTGGGGATGTGCCCACAACCAAGGTACATGCCTTTAACCGGAATAGAACATGGGACCTTTCAGTCCACAGGCCGACGCTCTATCCACTGAGCCACACCGGTTTCAGCAATAACTTTGTGTCGGCCATTTCATTTGAATCAAAACCATGAAAGCCATAGACCTTCTTCGGCCACTGACAGTCCCCTTCCCCCACCCCCGCTAAATGTAAAGAATTGGCCGATGTCTTACCATCTCTCCCGTTGATGGGGAGTTCAATGCCATCTCCACGAACCAGCAGGAGTCTGGGAATCCTCGGGGGCCATTGGAATAAAACCTCAAATCCTGTTTTTAACCCCAGTATTCACACTGCGGTCCTTTTCACTTTTGGCAGAAAATCAGAACAGACATCGTCATGGACGCGTCTTGCAGCCTAAATCCGGCCATTGATATCGGGCAGGTAGGTCCTGGCCCCTTAGCTATGGGGGGGCTGGGGGTTGGGGGGTGTGGGGAGCTGCTTCTTGGGAGCCATGGGAGGGGGGGGTAAGGGAAAGGCTTGGGAAAAGCCCCGGGATCCCGAGCTCGGCCTCTCCCCGGCAGGTGGAAGGGGCCTTCGTCCAGGGCATGGGCCTCTACACCACCGAGGAGCTGAGCTACTCCCCGGAGGGCGTCCTGCTCGCGCGCGGCCCGGACGAGTACAAAATCCCCGCCGCCGCGGACGTGCCGCAGGAGTTCAACGTCTCCCTGCTGCCGGCGTCTCCCGCCCCCCTGATCATCCACTCCTCCAAGGTGCGCACCCACGCCAGCCAGCGCCCAGCGAGGGCGGGTCAGGCAGCTGACAGTGAGAGCGGGCGGACAAGCGAAACGTAACTGTCAGCCCTTAAAAGGCCACATCAAGACAGACTGTTAGCCGAGACCAGGGTGGCTCAGTGGATAGAGCGTGGGCCTGTGGACTAGAAGGTCCCAGGTTCCATTCCGGTCAAGGGCATGGACCTTGGTTTAGGCACATCCCCAGTTGGGGGCGTGCAAGAGGCAGCTGATTGATGGCTCTCTCTCATTGATGTTTCTAGCTCTCTATCCCTCTCCCTTCCTCTCTGTAAAAAATAATCAATTATATATATAGAGAGAGAGAGAGACAGACAGACAGACAGACAGACTGTTAGAATGTTAGAATTCGGAGATGCATCGCCTCAAGGAAAGGAAAATTCGGGGAAGATGAATGATCCACCCGATGGCCACGCTGGCCAAAGATTTGATTAATGAAATCCTCTTTCAGCGAGAACGCTCATATTCAGCCAAAAGCTCTGACTGGGTAGAATAACATTTTCACTGAACAGCCGGAAGACTAAAATATTAAAAGGGAACGAGGGGCCGAAACTGGTGTGGCTCAGTGGATGGAGCATCGGCCTGTGGACTGAAGGGTCCCAGGTTCAATTCCTGTCAAGGGCATGTACCTTGGTTGCGTGCACATCCCTAGTAAGGGGTGGGGGCGTGCAGGAGGCGGTTGATGGATGTTTCTAGCTCTCTATCTCTCTCCCTTCCTCTCTGTAAAAAAAAAAAAATCATATTTTTTTAAATCAAAAGGGAATGAGGGGGCACCAGGCTACTGAAATCTTAAAAAGCAGCGGCAGCGAGAACAGAACCTGAACCAGCCCAAGCCCAGCTCTGTGACCTCAGGCGAATCCCTCACACAGCTCCGAGGGCTCAGGGCCTCAGCCCCGCCCAGAAATAAGCTAAAGCGATGTTTCTTTTTTTTTTTCCTTTTAAAATATATTGTATTGTTTTTTACAGAGAGGAAGGGAGAGGGACAGAGAGCTAGAAACATCTATGAGAGAGAGACATCGATCAGCTGCCTCTTGCATGCCCTCTACTGGGGATGTGCCCGCAATCAAGGTACATGCCCTTGATCGGGATCGAACCTGGGACCTTTCAGTCCACAGGCTGACGCTCTGTCCACTGAGCCACACCGGTTTCGGCTAAAGCAATGTTTCTCAATGGGACAGGAAGAGTGGGGGATTGACCCTCAGGGGCATTTGGCAATGTCTGGAGACATGTCTCTCTCTCATCGATGTTTCCGACTTTCTATCCCTCTCCCTTCCTCTCTGTAAAAAATCAATAATATATATATATATATATGTATATATATTGATTTCAGAGGGAAAGGGAGAGAGAAACATCAATGATGGCTGGCTGCCTCCTGCACACACTATACAGGGCATCGAGCTCACAACCCGGGCATGTGCTCCGATCGGGAATCTAACCGTGACCTCCCAGTTCATGGGTCGACACCTAACCCCTGAGCCACGCTGGCTGGACAAGTCAGGGAATTTTACATGCAAATACAGATGCCTACATTCTCTGGAAAAACTGGATGATCCCATTGTTTGGGCTGCGTTTCTGGAAGGCAGCCATTCGCTAGAACCGAAGACCAGCTGCCTCTCTCAGACAGGACCTGGGGGTCTCTACTTCCCCACAATCCCCCCTGATTTCTGCCGGCATAGAGTTCTGTGGAGAAGCTTCTAAACACACGTGCTCTCCCGCAGGGCCTGGGGGAGTCCGGCATGTTCCTGGGGTCGTCCGTGTTCTTTGCCATCGCGGACGCGGTGGCCGCCGCTCGCCGGGAGAGAGACACCGCCAACGACTTCACCGCGAGGAGCCCCGCGACGCCCGAGTGGGTCCGCATGGCCTGCACCGACCGCTTCACGGACATGGTAGGGGCGGTTGCGTGCTTTCCCGATGGCGCATCTTCCTTTCCTCCTTCTCATGCCTCTTGGTGAGTGCGTGATCTAACCTGTACCGAATCGACTTGTAAGATGCAAGTTAGTCAGTCACCATTCCACTACCCAGAGATCACATCACACACACACACACACACACACACACGCCTATTTTCAACCATCTTTCCTGTGGATACATTATTTGCAGACAGACAGACACACAATCTTACACTGCTCTGGGGATCTGGCACCGGTCTGACCACCCTCCCTCCACCCATCTCTTCACTCAGCTCTGTTTACGTGTAAAATCGACCTTCTTTACGCAAAATCAGGGTAGTATCCCTGACACGAATGTTTGAATAGGTCTGAACAATGGAATATGGCAAGGGCCTTCAGTCCCATCTGGATGGAGAAGATACTTTTCCCCATGAAAGACCACTCAAGCCGAAGCCGGTTTGGCTCAGTGGATAGAGTGTCAGCCTGTGGACTGAAAGGTCCCGGGTTTGATTCTGGTCAAGGGCATGTATCCTGGTTGCGAGCACATCCCCAGTGGGGGGGCGTGCAGGAGGCAGCTGATCAATGTCTCTCTCTCATCGACGTTTCTAACTCTCTATCCCTTTCCCTTCCTCTCTGTAAAAAAAGTCAATAAAATATATTTTAAAAATATATTTTAAAAATTTTTTTAAAAAAGAAAGGAAGCCCTGACTGTTGTTTTTATAGAGAGAGAGAAAGAGAGAGAGAGAGAGACTTTAGAGAGGAAGGGAGAGGAAGAGAGAGACAGAAACATCAGTGCTGAGAGAGCACCATCGATGGGCTGCCCCCTGCACGCCCCCTCCTGGGGATGGAGTTCACAACCTGGGCATGTGCCCTGACTGGGAATCGAACCCTGACCTCCTGGTTCCTAGGTGGACGCTCAACCATTGAGCCACACAGGCAGGGCCGACTCTTGGTTTAACAAAGGACCAGAAACACACAAAGCACAGATGCCTCTGTTCCTTCCTGTCACGGGAAACGGCCATACTCCACCCAGGTAGCGACACAAGCCAGAAACCGAGGAGCTGGCCTGGCGTTTCTCCCGTCCTCTCTCAGGAGCGGTCCTTCACCCTGTCCTGTCCATTTCAACCCCTAGATCAGTGGTTCTCAACCTGTGGGTCTCGACCCTTTTGGGGGTTGAATGATCCTTTCACAGGGGTCGCCTAAGACCATCAGAAAACACCTATTTCCCATGGTCTTAGTAACCAATAGACCACTCCTCGGTGTAGCCATGTAGTTTACTGTTGTCCTAGGAAGACTGTTACCCATGCTACACCACGATTCAAGACAACATTTCATTTATTTGTCATTAGAAACTAATATTTCACACTATATAATTACATATTGTTTTTGTGATTAATCCCTATGCTTTAATTATGTTCAAACTGTAACATACATCCTGCCTATCAGATATTTACATTACAGTTCATACCAGTAGCAAAATGACAGTGATGAAGTAGCCACGGAAATAATTTTATGGTTGGGGGTCACCACCACGTGAGGAGCTGTCTTAAAGGGTCTCGGCCTTAGGAAGGTGGAGAACCACTGTGCTAGAACCTCCCGCTCCACGCTGTGCCCCCTCCAGCCACGCCTAAACAAACGTTTGTTGAGTGACAAATAGGGGCCAGGCGTGCTGCATGCTGGGAACGAGAGATCTGTCTCTACTTCCTCCCTAGAGACTCCAAGTCCACCCCCCACCTCTCAGTCTGGGTCAGAGCAGCCTCCTAACGCTCTCCCCACACCCAGGGCAGCCGGAGACTGGGGTGTGGCAGATAGGGTCCCGTCACCCCAGCACACCCCCGAGGTGAAAAGGTCGCCATTGCTCTTAAAGATAAACCGCTTTTATTTCCCCGGCCTCATCCAGAACCCATAAAACCCAGCCACACGGGGCCCCCGCCCTGCCCTCTCCCTCCTCCCCAGCCTCACTCACTTCTTCAGTCTGTTCCTCGTATGGAGGGACCAAGGCCTCTGCCTGCTCCTCCCTCTGCTGCTCATTTAGGCGGAGAATGGGAAGAAGAGGGGTGGGGGGGGAGCACTGGGAGGCAGGCAAAGCCGGAGGCCCTCAGACTGAGGAGGGAGGGAGGGAGGGAGGTAGAGGGAGGGACAGAAAGGGTCTTATCTCGGGAGGGAAAGGGCCCGGCACTGCTTTAACCCGGTCAGTACCTCAGCTCTCTCTTTCCTGACTCACTCACTCTCTGACCACTCATGGCCGTGCCTCTAAAGTGGGGAGGGGTGTGTGGAGGGAATAATTACAGTGACCTCACAGGGCTGCCATAAGGTGGAAGTGAGAGGATGTGTGAACAGCGTTTAGCCGTTGGCCGTATGTAAGAAATGGTCACTATACGTTGATGATGACGCTGCTGCTAATGATGATGATGATGATGATGCTAACGGAGTCTGGAGTCCGCGAGAGCACCCTCAGCACCTGCGAGATGGACTCTCAGAACTGAGTGCCGTTCTGGTCCTGATTCTTCAAGGAGCCAGGCAGGAAGTGAGACCTGAGAAGGCCGAGGGAGCGAGGTACTGAGCACTGATCTGGGTCCCCACGCAACGGGGCCTCCAGGAACCCCGGGCTGGTGGACAGAACAGGGAGCAGGTTGGGAAGAGAGGAAGCACTGCCATCACCTGAGCAGGAGATTGACCTGAACCGACCTCAGACCAGAGCGCAGAGCTCTGTCCGGTAGATAAGATACCCGCGCAGCGGCTGAGCAGAGAATCGGGGGCGTCTCTCTCTCTGAGAAGGCAAACCTAGCCCTCCATGTATATTTCATGGCAGGTTAAGGGCAGACAGTGAGCATAGAATTTGTTACGTTATCCTGGTGGGAGCTGGGTGGTGGTTTCGTTTTTTTGTTTGTTTTGTGGGTGTATGGGGTTTTTTTTTTTACTTCTTTTTATACTGTTGTGAAATAATTATTAGGAAAAAAGCTTTTTTGACACCCTCATAACTTTTCATTATTTATAGGAGGTTTGTGCTTTTACACCTGGGTAACTAAAAGTCAACTCTTTGGACAAAAAAAACAACACACACACACACATGTAACAACAGCAGAGGCAAGGAATGTAATTTCTGCTTTTTTTGGCTAAATTTAAAGGAGAGCATTCCCCCCAGAGGAAACAGGAATTGAGGGCCACAAGAAGGAAGGATTCACAAGTCAAGTTCTTTTTCTTTTTTTTAAAATGTATTTTATTGATTTTTTTACAGAGAGAAAGGGAGAGGGACAGAGAGTCAGAAACATCGATGAGAGAGAGACATCCATCAGCTGTCTCCTGCATGCTCCCTCCTGGGGATGGGCCCGCACCCAAGGTACATGCCCTTGACCAGAATTGAACCTGGGACCTTTCAGTCTTCAGGTTGACGCTCTATCCACTGAGTCAAACTGGTCTTGGCAACAAGTCAAGTTCTTGAGGCTTGAAGGCCGGGGTAGGGAAATGTGCCTGGGTTTTAACTGGCAAGGGTTCCGGGCAAAAACCGTTTGGCTGCAGGTACAGACAGAGCCGCTCTCAGATCATGGTCCAGGTGTCCTGGTCCCTCCGCTCCAACACAAACAACTCTCAGCCTCTCCTCTCCTCTTCCCTCCCTCCCTAACCCCAAAAATGTGTTCATAGGACTTATCATCTCTGGGAGATTCACGGCTTGGAAGCAGAAAGGATAGATAACTGACATAGAGTGCCTTCTCACTTAGCAACGCGCAGGGCAGCAGATGTCCGGGTACCAGCCCCCACTGTCTCTCCAGAGGAGACCCTGGAGAGGAAGTGTATCCCCCAGGAAAGTCCTGCCTCCTCCCCCCAGAAAAAGCTCCCCAAACCTGCCGATTTGACACGATTTTCCGAGTGAAATATTGCAATGCGATCATGATATTAAAGTTTCGAATTTGCTTTCTTTCTTAGATCCCAAGAGATGACCCTAAGACATTTAGACCTTGGTCTATCCCTATAGCATAACTTCTGTCATTTCTCTAGAAGGTAAGATCAATAAGCTGAAAGATGGGGCAATGGGGAGATATGTATAAAAAATTAATTAAAAAAAAAAAGAAACACAGAAAAAAAATAAGCTGAAAGATGATTACTCAGAAAATAAAACTGATCCGGCCCTTTGTGTTGTATGGAAATTTATGATGACACAACTGTGTAAGTCAAGCTGATTTTTTTATTTGTTTAAAATACGTTTTTGTTCATTTCAGAGAGGGGAAAGGAGAGGGAGAGAGAGAGAAACATTGATTTGTTGTTCCATTGATTTATGCATTCATTGGTTGATACTTATACTAGTACATGCCCTGATTTATGCATTCATTGGTTGATGCTTGTACTAGTATATGCCCTGACTGGGGATAGAACCTGCAAACAAGTTGGAAGCAGATCATGCTCTAGCCCCGTAGTCGGCAAACTGTAGCTCACGAGCCACATGAGGCTCTTTGGTCCCTTGAGTGTGGCTCTTCCACAAAGTACCACGGCCTGGGCGAGTCTATTTTGAAGAAATGGCGTTAGAAGAGGTTTAAGTTTGAAAAATTCGGCTCTCAAAAGAAATGTCAATCATTGTCCTGTTGATATTTGGCTCTGCGGACTAAGGAGTTTGCCGACCAACCACTGCTCTAACCAACAGAGCTACCCGGCCCAGCTCATTCAGCTTCTTATTTTATAAGTGAAGATGTGGGGGTTAAGGGAGAATAAATAACTACCTCAGTGTATTGATTCATAGCCATAAAGCTTCCCAATCCAACTTTTCCACCATTCATTGTTCTTCTCCCACACAAAGTCGAGGGATTTACACACTTGGATAATTATTCCCTTTCCTTCTTTTTCCAGTGCTTCAGTTTCCCGCAAGTGAAAAGATGGCTTGTGAATCCTAACGGGACTCTACGCTGATATTCTTCTACTGATGTGAAGCAAAAAAAAAAAAAAAAATGACACAAAACTTAGAAACATGATTCAAGCCTGATTACCTTAACAAGATGAATCATTATTTACAAATCATTAGACTTTCTAAATTTAGACCGCCACTGCAACGGTCACAGCCACCAAGTTTAATGCTAAGTTGTTTCTGGCACTATCATGTCAATATTGCTTGCTGTAAAAGCGGATTTTTCCTTTGTATCCCTCCTGGATAACTGTCCCATAATATAGGTTACAATCCTAGAAGGAAAGACACTTCTCAGTCGATAAGCGTGTGATTACCTTTCCTGGGGAATGTGTTTGATTCAGTGGCCACCAGCAGGGACCTTGTGGAGTTCTACAAGGTTTGATATTATTTTGTTTTTGCTGTGGATTAGCTATGGGTCCGTGTATGCGCATTTGACAACAAAGCGGTTGTCTTTTCCTCATTGTAGGTGAGCTGTTCAACTGTTTGATATTCTTTTGGAATTTGGAGGGCAAGAGCATTGTAAAAAGTCATTTTTAAGATAGTATCATGAACTCCTTTGACTCCTTAAATCTGTTTATAAAAAACACCTGACCTGAGATTAGAGTTTCAGAAAAACTTCATTGCTCGATTTCCCATATACAGTGGTACCTCGAGATACCAGTGCCCTAACATACAAGATTTTTGAGATACGAGCCGTCGAGCGAGCGATTTTTGCTTTGAAATATGAGCAACATTTGAGATAGGAGTCATCGCGCAGATCGGCCGGCTGCACAGGACCCACCAGTTTACCGCGACTCGAGCGTCTCATAGTTTCCCACGCCTCAAGGTGACGGAACGAATTAAACTCGTATCTCGAGGTACCACCGTATTGAAGTAACACAGAGCAAAAAAATTCTAAATTGTCATCGCTCCTATGTTGAAGCTGAAAACATGCAGGGTCCACCAAATGTTATTCCTCGGTTCCAGAGGCCTTCAGAGAAGGAGAAGGCAGCACATGGATTATTCTGTATTTGACCAGGAAGTCGGGGAGTACACTGACACTCCGTCAACCACAATTCATATGACCGGGCTCACCACGCCTTCCCCTACAGTGACTCCCGGAAGTGAATGAAGGTTAGGCCGAGCTGAGAGCGTTTGCTGATTGGTGCGAGAAGGTAAACATTAGACCTGCCTTTCAGTCTGGAGGAGGCTGAAGGTCACAGGAGGCCCTGGCCTCTGGGATTGAGGGAACTGGGACACACTGACACCTAATATTCTAGTTCTGAACAGTGTGCAGTTTGAACTCTCAAACAGCGGGAGGCAGATTAGTGAGAATGTATAATGAGGGGGAAAGCTACATTTTGAATCTATATATGAATTGAATATTTTTAGCCAGAGCAATTCCAATTCATTGGAATTATTTCAACAAGTCAGCTGAATAAATTCCAAAGGAATGATATAGAAGCGTGTTTAATGCAGAGAAAGCGCGTGGCCAGTGTAAGCGCCTAAAGTTACACTGCTTGCCTGTCACTGTCTGAGCACCTCCAAAGGGTGAATACTATTAGTAGTAGATGGTAGTGTCAAGAGTACAGTCGGTCGTACTGTGAGATCTGACTCTGGCCACTTCCCTCTGCTTCTCACATCCACCTCATCTCCCTTCTGTCTCACTTGTCACGCCAGCCTCTTCTGGTTTTAACAGGTTAGGCCCGTCACACTGCTGATACTCAGCCTGGGGCACAGAGTCTGGACTCAGAAAAATACTTAATAGTTTAATATTTGAATTTGGAACTCTTTTAAATGCAGATAAAACTAAATACCCGGAAGTGTATGAGACTGCCATGTGTGGTGGGTAGTCACGGCCCAAGGCTATAACTTCTTTAGTAAAAGATTAAGCCAGACCTACGCACTGTTCTTGTGCATGTAGGTCAGTGGTTCTCAACCTTTTTAATGCTGCAACTCTTTAACACGGGTCCTCATGTTGTGGTGACCCCCAACCATAAAATTATTTTCGTTGCTGCTACTTCATAACTGTAACTTTACTACTGTTGATGAATCATAATGTAAATATCTGTATTTTCCAATGGCTTTAGGCGACCCCTGTGTTTTGGTCATTCAACCCCCGCCGGGGTCGAGACCCACAGGTTGAGAACTGCTGATCTAGATTAACACAGCTGGAAATGCCAGAAGTAATCCTCTTTTCCAGACCTCTCAAAGGAATAACCATCCTCAAGAAAGCACATAATTTTGTTAACTTTCCAGTAATCCAATTCCTACCTTTCTTTTTCCTATTTCCATGTAATCTTCCAGACTTTCCCTCCTTAATTCTAAATGTATAAAATAAGCTTAAAAACTGTCGGAGGGAAGGGGGCGGGGAAAAGGTGGGGGTAGGAAGTACTAGCAAAGAGCTTGCATGCTTATATGCATAACCAGGGACACAGACGATAGGGCCGTGAAGGCCTGGGGCAGGGGGGGCAGGCTAGAAGGGGTCCATGGGGGGGAAGGGGGGGACATATGTAATACTTTCCACAATAAAGGTGACAATAATAAGATAATGAAATGCAAAGGGGGAAAAAAAGAAGATAAAATGTTAGGTTAAAAAAAACAGCTGTCATTTTCTGAGCATTTGAGATCTTGCTTCCCAACATATTGGCATCAGTTTGGCTCACATAAACCCTTACAAAAACTCCCTGGCCGAATCCGGTGTGGCTCAGTGGATAAAGCGTCGGCCTGCGGACTGAGGGGTCCCAGGTTCGATTCCGGTCAAGGGCATGTATCCTGGTTGCAGGCACATCCCCAGTAGGAGGCGTGCAGGAGGCGGCTGATCCATGTCTCTCTCATCGATGTTTCTAACTCTCTATCCCTCTCCCTTCCTCTCTGTAAAAAAATCAATAAAATATATTAAAAAAAAAAAACTCCCTGAAGGTTTGGACATTTCTTATGTCCCTTGCACACACATGTAAGGAAGCATGACCCAGAATAAAAGGTGTGAGTTCAGAAAAGAGGAACCTGGCAAATACCAAGTCTTGGGGGAGCTGACCAGGACAGTTGGAGTGACATTCTAAGGTCATAGGTCACAGCTCCTTACATGCTCGGCGGAGGCCCATAGGGGAGTCCTGAAGAAAGGACCGGGTTTGGCCATGATTTCAGGAAAGAACTTGGGAGGGGCAGAGGGTGCTTAGGTAAGGAAGCCGAGTTACGCACACTAATTTACCCACATGTTTGACAAAGAAGAGGAACAAGATGCAGAGAGGGTGATTTTAGGGACCAAACCCTGTTGGGGGAGCTTCTCTGAGAGCCAGGAAGCAAGGGAGAGGCAACCAACCCCGGTACCAACCGGGCATGAAAACGCGAGGCCAGCTCCTGGGGGCACTGTGCGTGTTTGTACCGAATTATAACGTCTACACCGCTTCCCACACGCAGCCTCTCCTCGACCCCCAGCTCTGCCCACACACCCTCTGGTCCAAGGATTCTCCAAAGCGTGGCCCCGAGGTCGGCAGCACCCGCATCCCTGGGGACTTGTCAGAAATGCACATTCTTAAAAAAAAAAAAAAGACTGTGAAATTACAGCAGCAAGATTAAAGAGAGGTGGGGTAGATAGGAGATCAATCAAAGGATTTGTATGCATGCCTATAAGCATAACCAATGGACACAGACACTGGGGGGTTGGGTTATGCCTGGGAGGGGGAGGCAATGGGGAGATATGTATAAAAAATTAATTTTAAAAATTTAAAAAAATAAAATAAAATATAAAATCAGAAAAAAAGGAAAGAAAAAAATGCACATTCTCGAGTCCCACCCCAGATCTCCTCGGGGGAGGCCGCCATCGCTGCTTTTAAAGTCCTCCAGGGGGTGGATGCTCTCCAAGTCCCACACCGGCCGCTCTCGGGAGAAAACGGCAGAGACCGCTGCACCGCATGGTGACAGCAGCCCCGGGGCAGGTCTTCTTCCGGAACCCTCAGGCGGGCCTTCCTCGCTCCCGGGGGGGAAGGGGTTGTGCGCGACCCCACCCGACCAGCACCCTAAGGGGCAACCCGCTTGGGACTTGGCGCAGCCCCAGCGGAAGCCAGGCTCGGCAAACGGTGTGAGCCCCAACCTCCCACCCCGGCCCGCCCTCTCACTTCGACTTCCGGTTACAGGAGCCGGTAGACGAGGAAGGAACGGGGCGGGGGTGGGGGCGGGGAGAGAAGATGGGGGCAGCCCAACTTCCGGGAGACTGCCTGGGGTGATGGGGGCATCTTCTCCTCTTCCAACCCCTCCCTGTGCTAAGAGGACGGATAACGACGCGGCGAGAGAACAACAGGCCGGTCCAGGACGAGCTCAAGAACAAAATTTAAGAATAAAAAAAATAAAAAAAGGCTTGGAAACCCTCCCTGCAACCCCTTTCCCTCTTCTCCCATCCCGTGCCCCGAGGTATATAGAAGAGGCGGGGCCTCCACGCCAGAGGAGGGGCGGGGCGGGGCGGGGCGGGGCGCGCGACGAAGTCTCGCGAGAGAAGAGCGGTGGGCGGGGGCGGCACCGCTCCCTCCTCCTCCTCCGCCCTCCTCCTCCTCCTCCTCGCGTTAGTTCCGGTCGCCGAGAAGAGACCGCCGGAGCCGCCGCTGTTGTCGCCACATCTGGAGTTTCTGGCCCTTTTCTCTCCGCCTTAAATTCGGTGAGGCGCCGGCGGGCCCCGGGCGGCGGGGAGACAGCGAGGGCGGCGGCGGCGGCGGCGGGCGCTCGGAGCGGGGCGCAGGCGGAAGCGGCCCCGTGAGGCCGGGCCGGAGCCAGTACTGGGGGAGCCTCACCGGGGAGGCCGAGGGGCGGCGGGGCCGAACGGGGAGCCGGGGAGGGGGCGTCGCAGCGCCGAGGCGGCGGCGGAGGCGGAGGCCGCGGTCCAGGCCGCCCCCCCCCTCCCTCCGGCGCGGCGCGGCCTGGGTAACAAAGCGGCCGCGGCCTCTGTTGGGTGATGCACGCGTGGGGCTTCCGGCGGGCGGGGCGGGGGCGCCGCCGCCACCACTGCGGCCGCCTCCCCCGCCGCGGCTGCGTTCCCGGAGGGCGGCGGGCGGATGTACGGGCCGGCGGGGCCCCCGGCGCGGAGCGCCTCGGCGCCGGCGGTCCGCTCGTCGCGGCGGCCGTCCACGCCGGCCACGGGGTCAGCGAGGCGGCGCGGCGGGGCCCCAACACCGAGGCCCGGGCCCGCGGGGCGGCGGCGGCGGCGGGAGGCGCGGGCAGGGCGGGGGGGACACGTGCTCTCGGGGCGGCGGCGGCGGCGGAGCGGGGCCGGGGGCCGGGGGGCGGGGGCCGGGCCGCTGTCAGTTGATTTGGCGGCGGGAGCGGGCGGCCGCGGGTGCGGCGGGCGGAGGGCGGGGTCCGGCGGGGAGGGACGGCGCGGCCTCCGTGGCTCGGCGATGGGGGAGGGTAGAGGGAGGAGGAGGACCCCGCGGTGATGCGGCTCCGGTGCGGGACTCGCCACCACCGTACACAGGCCCTGGGGTCCCCAATAAGCGCACCCCCCCTAAAGGGCTGCTTATAGGGAGAAGCGGCAGGTTTGGGGCCACAGTTAGTTAAAGGGGAGGTGGCTGTGTCCTCCTGGCCTGGGAGGGAGGTGCGCGCTGTCAGGGCCGGAAGTGCGGGGCCGGTCTGGCTCACTCAGGACTCACCAGACCGAGGTGTAAATGTGTTTTGTTTTTTAAAAGGAATATGTATTGTGGCACTGTCTTTACAGCCTCCTTTCTCTCTCTCCTCCCCAGGGTGTCTTTTATGAATAATCAAAAGCAGCAAAAGCCAACGCTATCAGGCCAGCGTTTTAAAACCAGGAAAAGAGGTAATTTGTTTTTAAAATAGTGTCTTTTTCAGGCCTCCAGAATAAACTTTTGTTACCTGGGCTCCTCTAGGTGACAGTTGCTCGGTCTTAAAACCGAAAGGGAAACTAGAGAAAGGAACATGAATTTCAGATACCTTTAATATTTCTTATTTATTTAAGGAAAGTATGGGCTGCATTTTTTAATGGCAAATTTCACTTAAGCACATTTTTTGTTGGATGGAAAGGGTTCGTTTATAAAAAGGGAGCTTCTGATGTGATCACTGACTTCACCCAAAGGTTGTGAAGGTTGGTGAGAGCAAAATCAGAGTTGGCCCATGGAAGTTAACTATGGGACAGTTATAAACATTGTAGTTTTTTTATATTGTGTTTTTTTGTTGGTTTGTTTTTGTTTTGTTTTTTTAATTAAATATTTCTCACAGGGTAAGAAAAGTACTGATATTATACCAGCTACTTTATAGTAGTGGGCACTGAGAAGAATACTGAATTTTGTAGCAAAGCATTATTATATACTGGTGATGCAAAGTTAAATGAGATATGGTCTCAGGTATAATTTAGTATTTCCCCTTCATTATTGCTCAAAACCACATGTCAACTTTTTAGTAGATTTAAGTCAGTAGATTTTCTCAAGAAGAGGAACAGAAGTTGGAAACCAGTGCAATTTAGCAATAATAGGGAAGAGTGTGTGGATTACTGGCACTCATCTTTATATAAATAATTTTATTGTTAACATCAGGAAGAGATGTTACTTCCTGCTTCCAGATTGAGATCCCTCGTGCTCTCTAATTCTTAATGATTGGGTCTTGGACAAAGAAGGAGTTGGTCACCCTTACGCTGTGAGATAGTTAAGGCAGCTTCTAACCTAGATAGAGAAAGCAAACCCGGTCATGGATTGTGTGATAACAATTCAATGAAAGCTAGGTATGTACCCAGGGCTCTGTTCTGAGTGCTTTCTATCTAAATATCATTTAATATTCACATCAACTTTATGAGATAGGCACTACTCTAATTACCATTTATAATAGGAAAATTTACGCATAAAGAATGAAACTAGTTGCTCAGACAGTGAAATGATGGTCAGGATTTGGATCAGGCAGTTTGACTCAAGAGTCCTTGCTCTTAGCTCTGGTCTTGAATTTCTCTGAGCTTCAACTGTCCTTCTGAAAAGTTGGAACAAAAACGATCTACCTCACAAGGTTGTTGTGAGGATAAAGCAAGGGAGCTAGTGTAGTTTGTCATTTATTGGATCTTAGTAAGTACCAAAGGAGTGGGGTTTTTTAAAATCATACCAAGTAGTATGGGCATTTAAAGGAAAGAACAGCTCCAGTGTTGGGACGGAATTGCACTGGGGGAGTTTTTAGAGGATGCCCTACATTGCAAAAAGGCCCAGGGCAATGGAAGGACTTTTCAAATAGACACTGCTCCCTGGCAGAGGACACACACTACTGCATTTAGCTTGCTTCCTGCTCCTCGTGTGAAAAATAGTGGAAGGAAAGCTACAAACTCTGTGCCGAGGCACCTGCCTCGGGTTAGCGGAGGGAAAACTGGCCCAGGGCGTGTGCAGTCTCCTGTTTACTTGCTAGCGTTCCAGGTCTTGGGTAATCGAGCTTATGTTCGTTTTTTTCCAGCTGTTGAAATAAATGACACAGTGGTGACTGTCTTACTCAGTGATTATAACTTCCTAAGGTGGTGATTGGTAATTCCTAAGGCATGTTGGTAAGCCTGTGAAAGCTAAACGGCGTTTTCTTTCTCCTCAGATGAAAAAGAGAGGTTTGACCCTACTCAGTTTCAAGACTGTATTATTCAAGGCTTAAGTGAAACTGGTACTGATTTGGAAGCAGTAGCAAAGTTTCTTGATGCTTCTGGAGCAAAACTTGATTACCGCCGATATGCAGAAACACTCTTTGACATTCTGGTGGCCGGGGGAATGCTGGGTAAGAGTCTGGGGTTTGTGGGAGGTGCGCTGTGTGGAGAAGATGGTTAGAACCCAGAATATAAACTGTTGGACAAGCCCATGAAATTGGGGTGGCTTTGGTTTTTTTACCCCCCTTAGGATTTTTCCACTATTAAGTCCCAGACTACAGCAAGTTAGCAGATTGCCTTGCTCTGTCTAGCTTTATATTTAAAGTGTTATAGAATTATAAAATTTGGGGATAACTTTTCTGATAACCCAAACCCCTACAAGCTCCCCAATCAGTGATTCTCTTCTTCTCTCCCTCTCTCCCCCATATGTGTTTGAACAGGTTGGAAAACCTTTCCTCTTATTCTATCTTGTGAGCTACTTCTTTATTTAAAAGCCTCTAGTCCTATATGCTCCAGTACATTAGCCTACAAAGTATATGTGACTGTCCAAATTAAGATGTGCTAAAAGTGTAAAATAGACACTGGATTTTAAAAATTTAGATTTCACCAATAATTTGAATACTGGCATGTTCAAAACTTTTGGTATGCTGGGTTAAAGTGTATTAAAATTAATTTCACTCTTTATTTTTAATATAGCTAATAGAAGATTTGAAATTATATTGTGTGGCTCATATTTTTGTTGCTGTTACAGTGCTGCTGTAACTTCTACATCCACCCTCAACAGCTCAGGATACCTTAACACAGTGGTAGACAAATTGCAGCTCATGAACCGCGGTTTGCCGCTCTGTTGATTAACGAGTTTACTGACCACTGACCTAGACTCTCGATTCCATCAGTTACAGGCTGTTACTGCTCCTTGTGTTTTAAGCCCCTATCCCAGTGATCGGCAAACGGCGGCTCTGAACTGCATATGGTTCACCAAGCCGCAATTTGCCGACCACTGCCTGAACAGATTGTGTTACTTAATTACATACCTTCAAACGCTGATGGTGTTTCCATAGCTCTTTAATGTATTTCAAAACGTTTTCATGGTAATGATGTATTGCCCTCACGACCGAGCTGACAGATCAGAACTCCGTTTGTGTACGTGCAGAATGCATGCTTCGAAAGGCTTCAGTGACTTGCATGCAGTCAAACAATTGCTTGGTGGTGGAACCAGAAACTTAACATTCACACCTTCTCGTGCCTGGTCGAATGAATATTTCTTACATTGTATTACCAGTTTGTAAGAAATACGAAATACATCTATTTACCATTCATAATATTGCTATCCATAAGTCTGTTTATAGGATTATTTTTAAAACATTTACCAAGAAAATTTTCAAGCCTATCATAGAAGAGTAATGAACTTAATTCAATAATTACTAACAGTCTTATTCTTCTTATGCCCTATCAATTTCATATTTTAAGTATTCAGGCATCATTTTATCCATAAATACTTAAAATGTATCTAAAAATAAAGTTTCTAACTTGTAAATTTATGTAAAATTATATATCAAAACCTTTGAACATCTCCACTTGGAGTGACATATTTAGCACTATTAGTTAAGTTGCTAACATGGGCTGTTTCTGTAAACTGCTTAACTTTATTCACACATATTGGACCAGCTCAGCATGTTCCTGCTGTGAGAAATTGACTTGCTTTTATTTTTTTAAAAGGTTGTTTTTTTTTGTTTGTTTGTTTTTTTGTTTTGTTTTTTACAGAGGAAGGGAGAGGGATAGAGAGTTAGAAACATTGATGAGAGACATCAATCAGCAGCCTCCTGCACACCCCTTATTGGGGATTTGTCCACAACCAAGGTACATGCCCTTGACCGGAATCGAACCTGGGGGGACCCTTTAGTCCCCAGGCCAACGCTCTATCCACTGAGCCAAACCGGTTTCCGCTTGACTTGCTTTTAAATCATGTTAGAATTTTATCATAACTAGTGGCCAGGTGCACAGATTTGTGCACATTCAAAGGAAATTAGAAGAAATATTTTAATATTGCTATTTGCCCTTTCTCTATAAATAGAAGTGTCAGAGATGAAAGAAAATTAGTAAAATATATATGAAAATAATATATAGTTTTATTACTAAAATAACATATAAAAACAAAAACATATAAAAACAACTGATAAAAACAATGACAAATAAATTGATTAAACTTACTCTAATACCACATTAAGAATAAGAACACTTCCAATTGAGGTCTATCCCGATGGGTCTTTTTCTGTAGACTTCTATCGTTGGAAACGCCTCATAGAATAAATATGTTGCTTCCTTTATTCACAGAACTATGTATTAGATCTGTTGAAAGGAATTACAAGACAGCTAAAAAAAAAAAACACTTCCAGAGTGCTTGAGTAATTTCCCTTATAATGAGTATTTACAACTTTAATGTCACATTTTCGAACTTGAGAGAGCAACATACAATTGACCATGTCCAAAACAGGTTCAGGCAGGAATAGTCCTACTCTGTCTAGAGTGTGTCCTTGTGATTTACTAATAGCCATCACAAATGCTGGCATCACGGGAAACTGTCTTCGAATTAATTTAAACGGGAGGCCAGTGTCAGGTGGGGACAAATCAATTCTTAGAATCAGAACCACCTCTTCTGCAGATCCTGTTAATACATCAGCTTCAATTATGTTCGTCTCAATCTTTTGATAATAAATCTAGTACTGTTACAAAGACCTCATTTACTATTAAGATTTCTCAGTAGCATGATGATAGCACCTACTTTCAATTTTAATTTATGGCATGGCATTCCCGAAGGAATACTATTAAGAAATTCAATGGGAAATTTTTCGTTTTTAGCATCATCCGTGGAATCATTACTCAAATAGGTGTGAAAATCTCCCTTGAGTATATTCAAAATTTCATTTAATTCATGAATGTGCGCATATTTAAGACAAAGAATTGCATGTTTAGATGTAATCTATATACATACTATTTCCAAAGGTAACTTCAATAATAGATGGTTACAGATCATTTCATGGGGATTTCAATAATATCCATTCTCAGAGCTTTATATGTATTGCGCATGTGCAAGTCAATGTTTATTTTTAAATTGCCAGTGCGCATCATATGAACCAGCTGGTAGGAGGAACGTATGGTTGGTCACTTAAGCCTTTTATATAGAGAGATGAGAATCCTCACAAAAAGTAAAATTGAAATGGTACTCATTTTCAATGAAGGTCACCACAGATTTTTTTATAAAATGTTCCTTAGCCCCAGGTGGTACACTGGCAGATGACATGATGCGTACAGATGTCTGTGTGTTTGCAGCACAAGAAGACCTAGAGACCATGCAAGCATTTGCTCAGGTAAATGAAACTTTACATAATAATTTTGGTTACCTACCATTATCTCTATGACTAATGTTTAAGGAAATAGCTACTTTTAAGAGGTTGCAGAAGATTAAAGGAATTTGAATTGAAGGTTTAAAGTGAATGTTCTTGTGAAATATGATGAATTAGAAATTTCGAAATACGTTGAAGCAAACAAAGTAGGAAAAGATTGAGTTAGCCCTTCTTTTCCTATTTGTCCCTCCGAAATGAATCAATTTGTTTTAAGAAAAAATGTCAAAATGAAAAGGAAAATTAGTTCCCGGTCATAATTTCTATCATTGAGTTACTCTGCATATGAGTTTTTAAAAAGTGAATGAGGCAGGTTAGCTTAACAATAAGAATCTCATTTGAACATTTCATACATAGTTATGCTTGCATTAACTATAAGCCAAGAACTCAAGTGTATCTAACAGATGTTGTTATCTGTCATTTAGGGAAGTAGAACTATTTAGTATATCTTACAAAGAGGTAAATGACTTGTACATGAGCAACAGTCTTAGCTTTCATATTTGGCAATAAAGATTCATTGCTGGGTGCTATGAAAGTGTTAACAGCATTGCCTTGAAACATTGATTGCAGTGATTGGGAGTTAACAGACTTCCCGAGCAGGTTAAACAGCTTATAAGCATATCTGGTGGAAGGTTCACTTCTTCGCTGTTCTAGAGGTACTATCACCAAGATCTCAGGGCCTGACCTAGATTTGTTTAGGAACCTGGCATCTGTGTATATGAATTTATCATTGAACTTAATTTATTTTATTTCTTTACTATTTATTCTTCACAGGTTTTTAACAAGTTAATCAGGCGCTACAAATACCTGGAGAAAGGTTTTGAAGATGAAGTGAAAAAGGTATGAAGAGCAGTATGTTTTGTGGGAAACCAAAGGTTGAGGTCAAAGAGGAGAGAGTTAAGTCTCAGATCACTTCAGCCACAGGTCTCAGGTCATTTTAAGTGAACTGTCATTTGTACTTGAATCACTCCCCTTTTTTTCACCAGTCCCATTCCATCTGGTGACCATCAGTTTGTTCTCGTCGAGTTTGTTTCTATTTTGTTTGTTCACTTATTTTTTTATATTTCTCCATATAAGTGAAATCATATGGCATTTGCCTTTCTCTGTCTGACTTACTTCATTTAGCATAATATCCTCAAGATCCATCCGTAGTAAGATTTTAAGGTTTTGTTATTTTTCATGGTCAAGTATATATGTACCACAGTTTTTTGCTGTTAATCCTTTCTCCAAGACATTTTTCCATTGGTTTTTTTTTTGTTTGTTTTTTTAGAGGGAAGGTAGGAAGAGAGAGGAATATCGATATGAGAAAGACATATCAATTGGTTGCCTCCCATACACGCCCTAGCCAGGGATGGAGCCTGTATTGAGGTACATGAACCTGACCACGGGCCGATGCTCTATCCACAGCTTTTTTTAATCCACTTGTCTGTTGATGGGCACTTGGGTTGGTTCCATACCTTGGCTACTGTACATAAATAATGCTGCAGTGAACGTAGGAATGCATATATCTTTCTGAATTAGTGTTTTGGGTTTCTTAAGATAAATATCAGAAGTGGGATTGCTAGATCATATGATAGTTTGTTTTTGTTCTGTGTTTTTTCTTTTTGTATTTAAATTTTTTTTGGAACCTCCATACTGTTTAATAGATTTTAGATAATTTTAGGTATTTCGGTAGATTGTTTCTGAAATGTAGTTTTGGGATAAATCATTTAGGTAAATTTGCTATAAACTGTTTTTAGCTCTGTGTCCAAATAAGTGTCAGAAGGCTAAAAATCACAGTGGGTTTTGTTCAAAAGATAAGACAATAGAAGATTAGAGCTAAATACATTGAGAAAGGGAAATTTAGCTTACTTGCTGTTTGAGTCTTAGATATACTATATGTATAGGTGCACATATATATGGTAATGTTTTTGGTAACATTTACCAACTACCTGGCACTATTCTAATTAAACTCATTTAATATTTACAAAAACCCTATAAGCAAGTGTAATCCACATTTTACATATGAAGAAACTGAGGCACAGAAGTTAACTTGCCTATGATCACGTGGCTAGTCCTATATCCTTTATAATCCAATATAATAAAAGCGTAATATGCAAATCAACCAAATGGTGGACCAACCCGTAGCTATTACACACCACCAGGGGGCAGACGCCCAATGCAGGAGCTGCCCTCTGGTGGCCAGTGCCCTTGCCCAGGGGCAGCACCCCTCAGCCGGAAGCTGGGCTCGTGGTTGGCGAGTGCAGCAGCGGTGGCAGGAGCTTCTCCCACCTCTGCTGCAGGCAGGCGGTACCCAGACCGCAAGAGGGGTGTGTGACTGCCAGCTTGCGGACATCCCCCAAGGGCTCCTGAACTGCGAGGAGGTCAGGCTGAGGGGGAACACCCTCACCCCCAGTGCATGGATCTCATGCACCAGGCCTCTAGTGTGTATTGTATCTGACACACAAACGTACTGTTTGTTTTGCTGTTTCTCTTTCTATAGTTGCCCTTTTAACCTGTAACTTTATTTTTATAGCTGCTGCTGTTCTTAAAGGGTTTTTCGGAGTCGGAGAGGAACAAGCTGGCTATGTTGACTGGTGTTCTTCTGGCTAATGGAACACTGAATGCATCCATTCTTAATAGCCTTTATAATGAGAATTTGGTTAAAGAAGGTAATTAACTTTTAGAAAAGGTTAGTTTTTAGTTGGCTGAGTGTAGGGTAAATAAGAGCATGAAAGATGGACTGATATAAAACTTTTTAAGAGTTTATTTAGATTTGACTTTGTAATCCTCTTCTCACTGTCCTTTAATAGGTTGGTTCAGATTCATTAGACATTTATTATATTCTTTCGGCATCCAGGGTTAATGGCCTAATTAAGGTATATAGCAAATATCCAGGGTCCAGATACAATTCTATCTAATAAAAGAGAAAGATGCAAATTGACCTTACCTCTACCACGCCCACAAGCCAATCAGTGAATATGCAAATCAAACCACCCAAGGTGGTGGTTAATTTGCATATCCAGGTAAGCCACGCCCTGCAGAGGGAGGGAAGCAGGTGGGGCAGTGGAGACAGAATCTTCCTGCCATGGGCCTCTAATGTGATTATAAAGTAAAAAGATTTTAATTTCATGGTAACCCATAAGGAGACTAATTCCAATTGGGAGACTTGGGATCATCTTTAATAGAGAAAATGCCACTGGGGAAAATGTCAGGCTGAAAAGGAAAGTAAGTCCCTTATATTGATCTCCATAGGTAAATTATTCTTTATAGTAACAGAGCTAACTTTTTCCTTTAAGAGTACTGTTTTTTACTTTTTGTAATTTTAATCTTCACTCAAGGATATGTGTCTATCGATTTTAGGGAGAGGGGGAGAGAAGAAACACTGGTGCCATGATGGGGAATTACCACAACCTTTAGTGTATGGGATGATGCTACACCAACTGAGCCACATTGGCCAGAGTACTCAGTATTTAACATGCTTTATTTTAATTGTCACAGCAACCCTGCGATTGTAAGAACTCTTTACCCTCATTTTCCACATTAGAAAATAGTTTCCCTTCAGTAAAAACACACAGTCAGCAGATGGTAGACTAGAGGAAATAGTGCCTTCTTGGGCCCTGAGAGGTAGCAGGGGGAAGTTGAGTCAGTGGGGGATAAAGCGAGTAGTCCTGTGTAGTCTAACACGAGGGAGGAAATCGGGGGGTTGAGTCCAGAAAGGCGGTCTGCTAAGTGTGCTCTTTTCTACAGGGGTTTCAGCAGCTTTTGCTGTAAAGCTCTTTAAATCATGGATAAATGAAAAAGACATCAATGCAGTAGCTTCAAGTCTTCGGAAAGTCAGCATGGATAACAGACTGATGGTTTGTAGCTTCTTTATTGATTTTAAGAGAGGAGGGGAGAGGGAAGGAGATAGAAGCATTCATGTTGAGAATCACTGATCGGGTGCCTTCTGCATGCCTCCTACTGGGGATCAGGCTCATGACCAGGACATGTACCCTGATCAGGAATTAAACCATGATCTCTTGGTTCATAGGTTGATGCTCAATCACTGAATCACACCAGCTGGGGTGCCTTCTTTCATTCTTTTTTGCCATTCTAGGAAAATGTAATAAGGAATTTTGTCATTTGTAAGAGTTTTTCTTAAACCTGATTTAAAGATAATTTAACTAGACTAACTTCTCCTTCCAGGAACTTTTTCCTGCCAATAAACAAAGCGTTGAACACTTCACAAAGTATTTCACTGAGGCAGGCTTAAAAGAGCTTTCAGAATATGTTCGGAACCAGCAAACCATAGGAGCTCGCAAAGAGCTCCAGAAAGAGCTTCAAGAACAGATGTCCCGTGGTGATCCATTTAAGGATGTAAGAGGTTTTCTGTTTAAACTGTCTTATATGGCTGAAGTATTTGACTAGAGTGGGCTTTAATTAATAGCTACAGAACATGAATATTACGTTGGGGCTTTGCCTGTCTTTTTATATTTAGTGCCTTCTTGGGTCTAGAAATTACAAACTTGGGGGAGTATGTATGGAGTATGTACACACATAACATTTATGTTAACTAAATTTGGATTCTTTGGCAGATAACTTTGTATGTGAAGGAGGAGATGAAAAAAAACAACATCCCAGAACCGGTGGTTATCGGATTGATCTGGTCCAGTGTGATGAGCACTGTGGAATGGAACAAAAAAGAGGAGCTTGTAGCAGAGCAAGCCATCAAGCACTTGAAGGTATTCGATCTGTGCCTTGACGAGACATTCTGCTTTTAAATTTGGAAAAGTGAACTTATCACATCTGGTTCGTGGGGACAACCCAACCAGTAAATAGACAAATAACATATTAATTATTGGTGTAACTCTCTTTAAAGCCTGGCCTGGGTTGTATTTGGCTCACAGGTTAAAAACGAGTATGTGTTTAAAAGGAGCTTACGCTTGCAATTTGGTGTTTGGTTTTTATGGAAATTTGGAAACTTTCTTCTCTTTCTTCTAAAATAGTAAACATTGTTATTGACAGTTAATGTGGAATCCCTGGTACATTATTATGTATTTGACTTTTTTTTTTTTTACTAAATAGAATTCACATTGATTGTAAAAGGTAGTTATGTATTTTAGGAATTTTATAATAGATGGTTAGCAGAATGAATAACTGAATCTTTTCTCACTTCCCTTCAAAAGCAATACAGCCCTCTCCTTGCTGCCTTTACTACTCAAGGTCAGTCTGAGCTGACGCTGTTACTGAAGATCCAGGAGTATTGCTATGACAACATTCATTTCATGAAAGCCTTCCAGAAAATAGTGGTGCTTTTTTACAAAGGTAACTTAACGTTTCTCAGTTTTTAATGAAGAGTTTGGCCCTGGATGGGTAGCTAGGTCTTTTATGTTTTTCTTTAAAAATTTGTTGAAGATACCAATTAAGAATGTTTTAAATACAGTCCTTCCCTCCTTCCTTCTTTCCTTCCCTCCTTCCCTCCCTTTCGTTCTTTCCTTCCTTCTTTCACCTTAGGTAGATTTTAATGCTGCAATAGAGACATGTTTGAAAACTCCCCAAATGTAATGATCACTCTTCTTTATAGCTGAAGTCCTGAGTGAGGAACCCATTCTGAAGTGGTACAAAGATGCACATGTTGCAAAGGGGAAAAGCGTCTTCCTTGAACAAATGAAAAAGTTTGTGGAGTGGCTCAAAAATGCTGAAGAAGGTAAGTCTTTTGTGGTAGAAGCCTAAGAATTGGTTAAGGGTGCCATAGAATGTGTCCACCTGCTGCCCCTCTCATCCAGATGCTGTTTGGCACCTGGAGTGCAGAGTTCTGTTGACCTGTTGCCTCTAAGGCAGCTGAGGAAAACTAGACTTTAATTATTAAAATACTCTGATGACCCTAATACCACTCTCTTAGGAGGAAATTGGAAAATTTTGAGAATCCTAGCTAATAGCAATATGCAAATTGACCATACCTCCACTACACCCGCCAGCCATGCCCACCAGCCATTCAGAGCGAGTATACAAACTAACCCAACCAAGATGGCTACAGCCAGAGAGAAGAGGGAGGTTTGGGTTGCCCCTGGCAATGAAGGAAGCCAAGCTTTCAACAAACCCTGGCCACCTCTTAAGGCAACAAAGTTTCATTGGCTGCCACCAGGGAGTGAGGCTTGGATTGCCCCTGGCGATGGAGGAAGCCAAGCTTTCTGCATACCCTGGCCTGCACTTAAGGCAACAAAGTTCCAATGGTTTGGCTCTGCTCCAGGCTACAAAGTTTCAATTGTAGAAGATAAATAAATCCCAGATACCAGGGCCACCACTTGGGTCGCCAGGGGGCATGGCCAGCCTGAAAACTACCACAGGCTCCACGCCCAAAGGGAACACCCACCCTGATCCACGACACCCTTCAGGGCAAACCAGCTGGCCCCCAACCGTACACCAGGCCTCTGTCCTATATAATAAGAGTAATATGCAGATTGACCATCACTCCAACATTCAAGATGGCTGCCCCCATGTGGACACAAGATGGCCACCACAAGAAGACCAGCAGGGGAGGGAAGTTGGCAGGGACCAGGCCTGCAAGGGAGAGTAGTTGGGGGTGATTAAGCCTACAGGGGAGGGCAGTTGGAGGTGACCAGGCCTACAAGGGAGCAGTTAGGCATCAATCAGGCTGGCAGGGGAGTGGTTGGGGGTGATCAGGCTGGCAGGCAGAAGCAGTTAGGGGCAATCAGGAAGGCAGGCAGGTGAGCAGTTGGGAACCAGCAGTCCTAGATGGTGAGAGGGATGTCCGACTGCCTGTTTATGCCTGATCCAGGCAGGGGTCCCAGATTGGAGAGGGAGCAGACTGGGCTGAAGGAGCCCCTGCCTCCTCCCCCTCATGCACAAATTTCATGCACTGGGACTCTAGTGTCAAATAAACATAAAATGTGAAATTTATAAAAGGAAACTTTTGCTTCCTGATATGTAATGCTTTACTCCATTTTCCCCCTTTTCTAGAATCTGAGTCTGAAGCTGAAGAAGGTGACTGAATTTTGAAACTACACCCTCAGTAAAGCAAACAGGAGTTGTAGATAAAATGTCATGTCTCATGTGTCCTGGTTCTTACATCTTCCTACCTCCCTATATCAAGCATGATATAAGGGCTTTCATGGCAAATTTTATTTTAACTGTTTCTATGGTTACTGGAAATGTTGGGTTTAGTTTCTAAAACCATGTTTTAAGTAGCTGCAGGAGCTGTAGATTTGAATCTAATGTTGCATTAGTCTTTTCAGTTATCTTCTACCTCCTGTATTTTCTACTGTAATGATGTAATTTAAGGCCTTCCGCAATGAACAGTTCACTTTTTTCCTGGGTTTTCTATATAAACAGTTTTCAAGATATGATTTGGTTAAAAATAATTTGTTATAAAAATTCTGTTTGC
>PVJN01011708.1:0-53302 GCA_004026805.1 Lasiurus borealis
GAAGGGCAGATAAAGAGCTTCACAGATAAGAAAAAGCTAAAGGAGTTCATCAACTCCAAACCAGTATTATATGAAATGCTGAAAGGTACTCTTTTAGAAGAGGAAGAAGAAAAAGGTAAAATCCAAAAAATTATGAACAACAAATACATATCTATCAACAAGTGAATCTAAAAATTAAGTGAATTAAAAATTTGATCAACAATCAGGAGCACAGAAAGGGAGTGGACTGATCATTCTCAGGGGGAAAGGGGTGAGGGGTGTACAGGGAGAGACTGGACAAAAATCATACACCTATGAATGAGGTCAATGGGAGGGAGGTAAGGGTAAAGGGAAGGGTGGGAGCCAGGTGGAGGAGAGTTATGGAGGGGAAAAAAGAGAAATAAATGTAATAATCTGAATAATAAAGATTTAATTTAAAAAAATTGACACATAGATCAATGGAACAAAATAGAGAGCCCAGAAATAAGTCCCTGTATACATAGTGAGCTAATGTTTGAGAAAGGAGCCAAGACCACTCAGTGGGGAAAGAATAGATGGTGCTGGGGAAACTAGATAACTACATGAAGAAAAATAAAATTGAATGCCTATCTTACACCAATCACTAAAATTAACTTGAAAGGTATTCAAGACTTCAACATAAGACTTGATACCATAAAACACATAAAACACATAAAACACATAGAAGAAAATATAGTGATATCAGTGTAGGCAATGTTGTTGTTTTTGTTTTTTTACTTTATATGATACCAAAGCACAAGTAACAAAAGGAAAAATCAAACTAAAACACTTTGGGATAGCAAAATAACCAACCCCCCAAAAAGAACCTACAGAATGGGAAAAAAATATTTGCAAACCATATATTGTTTAAGAGATTAATATCCAAAGTAGATAAATAATTTATAATTCAGTAACAAAAAACAATCTAATTACAACATGGGAAGTATAACTAAATAGACTTTTTTTTATAAAGAAAACATATGGATGACCAACAGGACATGAAAAGATGCTCAACATTACTAATCTATCAGGGAAATGCAAATCAGAACCATGAACTATCACTGCATACCTGTTAGAATGGCTGCTATGAAGAAGATGGGACATGTGTGCCGGTGGTGAGGATGTAGAGAAAAGGAACATTTGTGTATTGTGGTTGGGAATGTAAATGGGCTTACTCACTGTGAAAAACACTGTGGGCATTCCTTAAAAAATTAAAAATATAACTACCATATGATCCAGTAGTTCGGCTTCTGGGTATCTAGTCAAAGGCAGTGAAAGGAGGATATGCCCATGTTTACTGCAGCACTGTTCACAGTAGCCATGACATGGAAACAGCCTGTGTGTCAATGCATAGATGGATAAAGAAAATGTGATGCATGCGTGCACACACGCATGTACACACACAAATACACACACACAGAGAGGAATATTATCCAGTCATGAGAAAGAGGAAATTCCACCACTTGCAACAACATGGATAGACCTTTTGAGCATTAAGCTAATTGAGATAAGTCAGACATAGGAGAAATACTGCATGATACCATTTACATGTGCAATCTAAAAAAGGTGAAGTCATAGAAACAGAAAGCAGAGTGGTAGTTATCAGGGGCTGCGGGTTAAGGGAATTGGAAATATATTGTTTTAGGGTACAACTAGCAACTAATAGGCAAATAAATTCTGAAGCCTGCTGTACAGCATAGAGATTGTAGAAAACAGTACTGTATAATAAACTTGAAAGTTGCTAAGAGACCAGACCTTAACTGTTCACACCAAAGAGAAGTGAGCATAGGGATATGATAAGGGTGTTAGGGACCTGAAGTGACCACAGCATTGCAGCATATTAAGTGTATCAATGTCAGCACACTGTACACCTTAATCTTACATGATGCTATATGTTCATTATCTCTCCATAAAAATAAACTTTATAACTGGAAAAAACAAAAGCATATGATCATTTCAATAGATATAGAGAAAAAATCCAGCATCCATTCTTGACTAAAAGCAAAAACAAACTCAAAAGGGAACTTCCTCACCCCAGGTCCTCCGTGAAAACCCCAGTGTGGACTTACTGGTGAAAAACGAAAGCTTCCTCCTGCTAGGAAAACAAAGCAAGGGCTCTGCTCACCACTCCATCCCACACTGTGCTGGGCGTCCTAACAGGCCTTAAAGAGAAGGGAAAGGCAGGCCATGGAGGACATGCTGGTGGCCTGGCACTGCCCCCTGTGGGCCTTGACGTGGGCGAGGCTCGCTGAAGCCAGTCTGGTTTTCCCACCAGCACCGCCAAGCACCAGCCACCAGGCCTCTGTCCCTTCTGGCTGACTCAGTGTCTGTTTATTCACTCTGCAAACACACCCTGCTAGGTGTGACCCCTGGGATGGAGGTGTGTCTCCAGAAACATGGTCCCTGCGGAAACACACAGGCACCTGAGAAAACCCCCACTGACAGAGGCCTGGGGCAGGAGAGCTACTTCCTGGGGGCCTAAGGGCAAACCGTATCCCTGGAGGAGCCCATGGCACAGGGGAGTGTCTGACAGAATGTGGGACTGGATGCAGTCACGTGGAGTTTGAAGCATGGGCCTGTGATCAGGTCACCGCAGCTGCTGTGAGAACAGGGTCAGCGGAGGGCAGGGGAGCAGAGAGGCTGCTCAGGGCCTTGGAGGACCAGCACAAAGTGTCCACACCGCCATACTCCTCTACCTACATCTCCTCCTCTTACCATCTGAGGTGGGCTTCTGCCAGAAGCCGATCATTGTTTTAATAATAGAGAGCTGTGGACAGGGAATTCAGAGGGCTGGTCAACCTTAATGCTCTAAAGCAGCGGTTCTCAACCTGTGGGTCGCGACCCTTTTGGGGGTTAATACTTTCACAGGGGTTGCCTAAGACCATTGGAAAACACAGAGCAGCTGATTGCAGCCTGGCCCTGAACAGCAAGTCTAGCCAATCAGAATTTATGGAAAATAACATACATTGTTTTGTTGTGCACGTTTGGGGGATGCCTTATGACTTAGTAACAGCTAGTTGATAATCACGGCCTCTTCCCTGGCCTGTCCTATATATTTTTTTCCTTCTGGATTCGGTGGGGGCACTTTTTCTCTCTCCACACATGTGTCCAGTGATCTCACACTCTCCTGGGCCCCCGAGCCCATCTGCATACTATATTGACCCCTCTGAGCCCGTGCTGGGCTCCCAATCATTGCCTCTTCATTCCACAATCTGCCTCTGCCCCTGACGACCCTGCCCAGGTCGTAGCACAACCATATGCTCACATGAACAAACCAGAGGTACCCTCCTACCCCAGGCCCATCTCCCCAGGAGCTAATATGTCTCCTATCCTCACTCTCCTGAGCCCAGCCCACATCATTTCCATTACCTTGAGCCATCCAGCAAGCTGCTCCCCAACCTTCTCCCCCTGCACCCCAACTCCTACCTACAATTCAATCCCCTTTTACAGGGTGCCACAGAGACTTATGCAATGTCATACCCCTTACTGCAACTCTTTAATGGCTTCCCATCACCTTCAGGTAAAGTCCAAAACCTTTCACACCAGATACAAGGCCTTTTCTGCCCTGGCTTTGCTTGCACCCCAGCCTCACCCAGGTCAGAGCCCGGGGGTTGTACTCCTGGTCATTGTGCTCTGCCTGCAGTACAGCTCCCACTCTCTTTTGGCTGACGGGCATCCTTCAGGCTTCACACAGACCTCCATTCCCCTGGAAAAGTTGCTTGAGGCCCCAGCGCTCCTGACTGGGCATGCCATCCTGACTCCAACAGATCCCAAGGCAGGGAGCCCGCACTGTGTCTGCTGGATTAGGTTACTATTTTTTTGTTTGTTTGTTTGTTTAGGACTTTTGCATCGCTTCATGCATAATCACCCTTTCTTAGAATGTCCTTGTTAGGCTTTGAAATGAAAGTTATACTGGCTTTATAAAATAAGTTTGGGGATGTTTTCCATTGCTGTTGTAACAAATGACCACAAACACTGTGGTAAAAACAATACAAATGTATTCATCTTATACTTTTGGTGGTCAGAAGTCTCCCTTTGGTCTCTTCAGGCTCTTTTCCTTCTGAAGATCCCAGCAGAGAACCCATTTCCTGCTTTTTCCAGGTTCTAGAGGCTTCCCCCCCAGTTCCTGGCTGGCGGCCTCACCTCCATTGTCTTGCCCTTGAGTTGCATCTCTAATCCTGCTTTTGTCACATTTTCCTCTGACCACAGCGGGAAAGCTCTTAACTTCTAAGGCCCTAAATACTAGACTCAGCCTTCCTTCCCCAGGCTGCTGGCACTGCCTTTCCTCTGGCTAGAGTTGCCTTTCCATTTTCCCATGCTGCCCAGTGGCCTTGAGTTGCTGGGGTGGTGCTGGACACTCCCAGCCATCTCGGCATCTGTGTATGCAAAGTAACCCACCATATTTGTTGGGTTAATTTGCATACTTATTCCTGATTGGCATCATGAAGGTCCAGTCAATTTGCATTTATTTTATTAGTGTAGATTGATGGAGGAGGGGGCTGGCTGCCTTGCCTGCAGTAGTAACCTTAGATGTTATCTCTAAGGAAGAATGTGGTAGTTTTACATTCAAGCAGCTTATAGGCCTGCTTCCACAGGCTTTAGCAAGTAACTCAGTAAGCTCCAACTTAAAACTTTGGAGTTTACTGAATTAAATAATAAAACTTATTTGATATCTAGGTATTTTGAAATAACAGAATACTGAAATATTAATCTGAGTTTGCCTCCTATGAAACATCTAGAGGACAGTGGGATCAGGCCTAGTCAGTCAGTCAGTCATCCCTCTCACAATCCAGGACTGCTGGCTCCCAACTGCTCACCTGCCTGCCTTCCTGATTGCCACTAACTGATTCTGCCTGCCAGCCTGATCACCCCCTAACTATTCCCCTGCCAGCCTGATGGATGCCTAACTATTCCCCTGCCAGCCTGTTTGCCGCTAACTGCCCTCTCCTGCGGGCCTGGTCACCCCTAACTGCCCTCCCCTGTAGGCCTGGTCCCCCCAACTGCTCTTTCCTGCAGGTCTGCCCCCCACACCCCCAACTGCCCTTACCTGCAAGCCTGGTCACCTCTAATTTCCCTCCTCTGCTGGGCTGCTCACCCCTAACTGTCCTCCCCTGCAGGTTTGATCACCCCCAATTGCCCTCCCTGCTGGCCTGATCGCCTAACTGCCCTCCCTTGCAGGCCTGGTCCCTCCCAATTGCCCTCCCCTGATAGCCATCTTGTGGTGGCCATCTTGTGTCCACATGAGGACAGTCATCTTGGGTATTGGAGTGATGGTCAATCTGCATATTATTCTTTTATTAGATAGGATAGAGGCCTGGTGCACAGGTGGGGGCCAGCTGGTTTGTCCCAAAGGGTGTCCCAGATCAGAGTGGGGGGGTTCCCTTGGTGCGTGGGGTGGCCTGGGTAAGGGGCATGTGGTGGTTTGCAGGCCGACAACACCCCCTGGTGACCAAGCAGAGGCCCTGGTACCTGGGATTTATTTGTCTTCTACATTTTAAACTTTGTAGCCTGGAGTGGAGCTAAGCCTTCTGCTTGCTCAGTGGCAGCAGCCATTTCTGCTGGAATTTATTTATCTTCTGTAATTGAAACTTTGTAGCCTTAAATGGAGGCCTGGGCTGGCCAGGTTGTGTGGAAAACTTGGCTTCCTCCATTGCGGGAGCAATCCAAGCCTCTTTCCTGCTCTCTCTGTGGCCGTAGCTATCTTGGTTGGGTTAATTTGCATACTAGCTCCTGATTGGCTAGTCGGTGTGACCTCTGGGCATGGCTTGTGGCTTGTAGCAGAGGTATGGTGAATTTATATATTACTCTTTTATTAGATAGGATAATCTTTAGGTTATGTACCTTTGATAGTCTTTCCAACTTATATTTCAAATCTTTAATTAAGAGATAGCCTTGGGATATTTTAAGGGCCCTGGAATGATTCAAAGATTTATTCTCTCTTCTTAAAGAAATATTTTTTTAACTAAATTAGGCCTATCTAATACACTTGAAATCACGTTGGAAGCTTTATCAAATAAAAAAATAGCTATATTTTATTTATAAACATATATTTTAAATGTTATAAAAGTTTCAACCTCTAAGGGAGAACAGGACAAAGTTGCTGAATACTTAACAAAACCGGGTAATTCAGCAATGGAGTTTTAGGATAAAAAGCACCAAGAGTTTTTTATCTTAAAAAGGTAGGGTGGCATCTATACTTCATAGGTCAAATATATATTTGCTTACTTTGCTTTTTTTAATAAAGATGCCTACTTTAGTTACTTAATAAACTAGCCCTTTATAGTATAATCAAGGTTTCTTATAAATTGTTATATTAGAAGCCAATATTTTTATAAGCAACCAGAGGCCTGGTGCACAAAATTCATGCACGAAGGGGTTGTCCCTCAGCCTAGCATGTACCTTCTCCAATCTGGGACCCCTTGAGGGACTAAACGGGCAGTCAGACATCCTTCTCACAATCCAGGACTGCTGGCTCCCAAACGCTCCCCTGTCTGCCTGATTGCCCTTAACTGCTTCTGCCTGCCAGCCTAATTACCCCCTAACCACTGCCCTGCCAGCCTGATTGATCTCTAACTGCTCCCCTGCCAGCCCAATTGCCCCTAACTACACTCCCTTGCCAGCTCAATTGCCCCTAAATGCCCTCCCTTGCAGGCAAGGTCACCACTAAATGCTTTTCCCTGCAGGCCTGGTCCCCCCAACTGCTGTCCTCTCCAGGCATGGTCCCTCCCAATTGTGCTCCCTTTTAGGCTGGATATGCCCAACTGCCCTCCTCTACAGGCCTGGTCCCTCCCAACCACCCTCCCTTTAAGGCCTGGTTACCCCTAGCTGCCCTCCCCTGCCAGCCATCTTTGACCACATGGAGATGGCCATCTTGTGTTTTGAAGTGACAGTTAATTTGCATATATCCTCTTTATTAGATAGGATTGAGTCTAACAAAGGCCAAAGTAAAAATTTGCATATGTATGCAAATGAGCACTGGCCAAAAAGAATGCTGTCTAAAAGTAAATTTTAAGATTAATAAAAAGAACTTTTAAAATCTCTTCTGCTAATATTTACAAAGTGAATTAAAAGTTATTACTCAAGCATTAAATCTCATCATTAATAAGAAACCATAACTTAAAAGAGAGTTACTTTTACTTGATATATATGCATTACAGTATTGGCTAGCATCTGAAAAGCAACAAAGTTTGTTCCTGTGTTCAAAAGAAAAAGTTTTATTTAAAAAATATCTAAATGTGGTATAGAAATTGGGGAAAAAAGACAAAAGGAAATGTGTTTCAAATATCTAGAAAGTTATAATTAAAAATAAATGTATTAGGCCTCAAAAAGAAATAACTTGCATTTTGCCCAACAAAGCTTACATCAATATACTCAAAGATTAATAGCAGAAGTCCAATTAGTGTCATTTACTGTCCACACCTAAGGACAAATGAAGTTAGAAAATAAGCCTTATTTCAGACTGATTTAAACTGGCAAAATGAAATAAGTGAATATTTAGGGGAACTTAGTTGTATTAGGCAGGAACCTATTCCTGGAGCATTAACTATTTTTTACTGATGGTTCATCTCATAGTAAAACTGCTTATTATGTAATGAATTCAGACCAATCATCCAGAGCAGTTATACTTCTGTGCTAAGAATTAAATAAAAAAGCTATAGCCCCGCGCGCAGTAGCTTCCCAGTAGCCAATGATCCTGCCGCACCTCCCGCCAGACCTCGCCAAAATGCCGTCTCAAATAGAACACACCATGGAAACCATGATGTTCACCTTTCACAAGTTTGCTGGGGATATAAAGGCTACTTAACAAAGGAGGACCTATGAGTGGGTACTCATGGAAAAGGAGTTCCCTGGATTTTTGGAAAATCAAAAAGACCCTCTGGGTGTAGACAAAATAATGAAGGACCTGGACCAGTGCTGAGACGGCAGAGTGGGCTTCCAGAGTTTCTTTTCAATAATTGCTGGGCTCACCATAGCATGCAAAGACTATTTCGCGGTACACATGAAACAAAAGGGAAGGAAGGGAGCAGTTACTTTGTCCTAATCAGAGTCCTCCCAATGGGTCCCTTAAGGAATATGTGCCCCACAGTTTCCCCCTGTATAAGAATTTCATGAGCATATTGGGACCCTTAAAAAAATATACAAATAAAACCCTACCCACATTGAACAGAGAAAGAAAAGCCAATAAAGCCAGATAAGCTTTTTTTTTTTAAAATTAAATCTTTATTATTCAGATTATTACATTTGTTTCTTTTTTCCCCTCCATAGCACCCCTCCACCCAGCTCCTACCCTTCCCTCTCTCCCATTGATCTCATCCATAGGTGTATGATTTTTGTTCATTCTCTCCCTGTACACCCCTCACCCCTGTCCCCCTGAGAATTACCAATCCACTCCCTTTCTGTGCTCCTGATTCTAGTATATTCACCAGTTTATTCTGTTGATCAAATTTTTAATTCACTTAATTTTTAGATTCACTTGTTGATAGATATGTATTTGTTGTTCATAATTTTTTAGATTTTACCTTTTTCTTCTTCCTCTTCTAAAAGAGTACCTTTCAGCATTTCATATAATACCAATTTGGAGTTGATGAACTCCTTTAGCTTTTATTCTCTGTGAAACTCTTTATCTGCCCTTCAATTCTGAATGATAGCTTTGCTGGATAGATTATTCTTGGTTGTAGGTTCTTGCTATTCATCACGTTGAATATTTCTTGCCACTCCTGTCTGGCCTGCATCGTTTCTGTTGAGAAATCAGCTGACAATTGTATGGGTGCTCCCTTATAGGTAATAAACAGCAGCTGTCCTATATCTAAATTCAGCCTAGCATCAGAAATACTCAGGGCCTTCTCAAGAATGCAAATAATCCTTTCCACTAATATTTACAGGATAAAACTAAGATTGTTGTTAATATTAAATTTGACAATAAAATAGTAGTCAAGTTTTTAAATTAATTTAAGTTGGCTAATTGAAATAGGTGAATATTCAAGAAAATTTAATTGCACTGGTAAAAAGTTGTTCCTAAAGTATTAACTAATATTTCTATTGGTAGTTCATCTCATGATAAAATTGCTTAACATGCAATAAACATAAAGCAGTCATATTTTTGTGCAAAAAAATTAAAATTTAAAGTCATCAAGACTGCATTATAAAAATTTTCCAAAAACCTCCTAATAATTAAATAAATTAATAAAAGGGGGGATAGTACAGCAATATTATGTAACGAAAAGTATTCTGTAAGCAAATTACATCTAGAAATTTTTTTTTTACTTAACAGCAAGATACCCATGAAAAAAATACATAGTATCAAAATAAACCAAAGGAAAGTCATTTGAATAAATAAATAAATAAATAAATAAAAAGGATCTCAAGTCAAATTTATAGAAAAAATTCCTTTACTAACTTTTGGTTGAGAATATGTTTGTATATTTTCAGAAAAACAGCTCGAAGACCATGTGAATTCCTACAACAGAAAATGCTCCAGTTTTGAAAACAAGAGAAGAAAAAGTCCAGAGATGGAAGATGCTGAGGACACCTTGACATCCTAACAGTCAGCAACTGTGCATTGATGCAGGTTGCCTAGGACCAAACCAGAGAGGGTCGGACCTGCATTGCTGCCATTCGCCCACCATCCAGAACTGAAATATCATTGCTAATATGTACATTCAAGAAACTGTTGGACATTGAAACTGGGACTCAAAGGGAGGGCAGTTAGGGATGACTGGGCCAGCAGAGGAATACAGTTGGGGAAGACCAGGCCAGCATGGAAGGGCAATTGGGGGGGGGGTACAATGCCTGCAGGGGAGGACAGCTGGGGGGACCAGGACTGCAGGGGAGGGCAGTTGCAAGTCAGCAGTCCTGGATTGTGAGAGGGATGTCCGACCATTCAGGCTTGAACAGGCGGTCGGACATCTCTCAAGGGGTTCCAGATTGGAGAGTGTGCAGGCTGAGCTGAGGGACAACTGCGCCCCTCCACCCACCCCGTGCATGAATTTAATGTACTAGACCTCTAGTGTGTGTGTGTGTGTGTGTGTGTGTGTATGTGAATTTTAGAGAGGAAGAAAGAAGGGGGAGGGAGATAGAAACATCAATGATGAGAGAGAATCACTGATCAGCTGCCTCCTGCACACCCCTATTGGGGATTAAGCCCATACCTGAAGCATGTGCCCTTGATCAACCTGGGATCTTTCAGTCCACAGGCTGATGGTCTATTCCCTGAGCCAAATCAGTTAGAGCTGTAGTGTAACTCTTTCAAAATAAAGTCATATACAGAATCCCAAATGGACAGACTACATTAATGTTCGTGTGGTGGCTAAAGCACATGTCTTCTTGACAGGGAGGCTTGAATGAGCCCCCTGCTAAGTGAGAGTCTTAGGCAGCTTTCTACAACCTCTTTAACTGGAAACTCAAATGACTTCGAACATGCCAACCTCCAGTCTGGCATTTAAAAAGAACGTTAAGCCCTAACTGGTTTGGCTCAGTGGATAGAGCGTCGGCCTTCGGATTGAAAGGTCCCAGGTTTAATTCCTGTCAAGGGCATGTACCTTGGTTGTGGGCACATCCCCAGTAGGAGGTGTGCAGGAGGCAGCTGATTGATGTTTCTCTCTCATCGATGTTTCTAACTCTCTATCCCGCTCCCTTCCTCTCTGTAAAAAAATCAATAAAATATATTTAAATAAAAATAACGTTATTAGAGTTTACGACAGCTGTTTCATACAGTTTGATATGATATGGCTACACATCTTTGGGGATACATACTCCTTTGCTCACATTGGGTACTGTGGCATTGGCGGGCTGTGTGTGACGGGACACCTGCCTGCAGAGAGCCTATCTTGCTCTAACTTTTCAGAACTTGAACATTACTTATCCTGAAAAGAAGTTCAGAGGTTTTTCTATGATACTTATAACTTACTACAGTTGAAAAAGGCTGAGATACATTTGTGAATTTCAAATATAAAAATGGAAAGTAAATTATTTGTCCAGATAAAAATGAAAGGTTTTATTTACAACTTATACAACTTCATAAAAAAAGCACTGTTCAGAATCCAATATAGACTAACTTAAAGACTTTGTTATCTGAAAAATACTAATATACCTGTTTTAAAATAATTCAGACATACAATTACATAAACTAACTTTGATAAAATGTTTCTTAAGATGACATTTATAAACAGAAAAATTAATGTAATTTAAACACATTTTAGTAAATATGCAGATATATTTTACTTGCTAAGAGTAAATGTCAGTTTTATTTAGATTATTTAGGTACAAAAAATAAAAAAATTATATAACTATGACTATTAGTAGAAAGTTAAGGCACTGATATGAATTATCTAAATGTTTTTATGTTTAATAATCAGATGCTCATAGCTATTTTCTTACAAGTATTTCTAGTAAGGTAATTCAATCTTATTTTTCCCTTGGAAGACAGTTTTAAGCAACAAATATGTAATACATCCTAATAAAAATATTGTGATAACATCCAGATTCAAAAGTACTTATCACTAGTAAAGGGGTTTATATACGTTGGTGTTTTTACTTTTATGCTTTTTTTTTTTTCATCATAATACATCAGCCACAAGAAGGTGTACTGAAGCATGGAAGACCATAGTGTTATATAAAATTTTATACAAAAGCTTAGGGTCATATTACTAACTGGATAATTTTATCAAAAATTAAAAAGTTCTATAAAACTATTGAGAAGTTAGAGTTTTAGGTACATAATACATTTTAAAACATATTCTCAAAATTTTATCTTTAGTGTGCACAAAACAAAAGGTTCATCATAGAATATAAATGCAATCAGACCGCCTGATGTGAATGAGCTCTGTTGTCAAAGGCAGTGACACGGATCTGTTGTGGCAGCGCTCTGCAGTGACAGTAAGTCGGCAGTAGAGTCAATGATCTTGATCCACCACAAACAAGTGGCTTAAAACTTCTAACAGCAGTGGACACATAAGTTCTATCACCCACTCTGGCTTATATATTGGCCTTATATTTGAAAGTATTTTTTCCATAAAAGACAGTAGCCATTTGCCAGATACAAAATAACTGATACAGCAAATAAAATGAGCAAGAAAATCACAGCATATTTCTAACTTTTTAATAACTTTTGCTTGTGATGGCCTTCTGTGATCTGGAACCTTTGTTTTACATAAAATTGGAGCTGAAAAGAGAGAGAGAAAAAATCCTTTGATTGGTACAATATAAAATCAACTAAGAAATAAAAATTATTAGAATCATTAGCTTTTTCAGAAAGAGTAAATATACATCTAATGTCTATAGGATATCTAGTTATGGAACTTTGGAAAGAAAGGAAAAAAAAATCCCACCAAACTCTATTTTCTTGAGGACAAATTCTGAAACCATGGGCTTGGACTTGATTTTATCATCAACAGCTCATACCAAAGATTCTCAAGTGGAGCAGGGTAATAATTTCCACAAGGTAAGTGTAAACTGCCTTTCATACATGAAATAAATTTGGGGGAATCCAATTTTAGTAACAAAGGATTAAGATAAAAAGAGAGCTTTGTAATAAAAAGCAATAAATTATATTTATAGTTTATCTCTTAAGATTCAATGCTTGAACAAACATAGCTATTATTCATTATATTATGCTTTCTATGGACCAAGTACTGTGCTGGGCTCTGGGGATGGATATATCCATGAACAAAATAGATCCATGCCTTCATGAAACCTATGTTAAAAGTTCATACATGAGAATTCTTCTTTCTTCCCTCCAAAGCTATAAAATCCACAGGTCAATTAAATACATCAAAACCCTGTGGATTTACTTCTCCACAGTTCAAAAATAGAAAGCTACCATGGATTAGCATTGTTTTCCTAACTATTCTCAAGTGGAGTTACAATTATCTGAAAATGCTGTTTGAAATCAGAGCTGGTTTTGAAATCAACAATGGAAAGTTTGCTCTGTGAGGACATAAGGAGGACAGATGCTGCTACAGCACAGACAGTTGGAGAAACCAAGGCAAAGACCACAATGGAGAATTTGCAACAGGACAAACAGACAAACTGACAAGGACATATTAAGTGGGCGAAATAAAACAAAGGACACAAGTACAAAAGAGGAATAAAACCTTATTTTCTAAAACTTTGGTAATTTTGATTGTGACACATACCCCAACCTATAAGCCTTGAGAATATCATCCAAATGCTACTCATGCCGCCCCATTGTACTGGGACCCTCTCTACCTTCCTCTGCATCATTGCGTCCACCATTGGTTTCATAAGCTCTGACATCAAAGCACAGGAGTTCACATCGATAGCCTGGTTCCCTTATTAAAATAAAAATTCTCACAAAATCATTTTCAGTAGAATTTATTAAAATAAAGTGAACCTAAGAATTAGTACTTTTAAATCAAATATTATTTTATACCTATAATTCCACGAGAAAGCATACAGCTTCCAATTAAGTAAGAAATTCAATATAACTAATGGTAGGTCAGCAGTGTATTAGAGCCACAGGCTTGGCTATAAATAAGAGCAGCTGACTTTTCCCCCCAGGTAATTGATGTATTTTACATTGTGATGTGTTTTTATTTCATGCATTCTTTCACTTTGCCAAATATTTAATGAGCACCTAATATGTGCCAGGTGCTGTTGTAGATGCTAGGAAAGCAGCAGTGAATAAGAAGCTGACCACAGGAGGCAGACAAGGAAAAGGAAACAGACAGAAGCACAATAAAGATCAAAGAGGGTAATGAGAGAGAAAGGGAAGGGGCGAGGCTATCTGAGGTGGGTGGCTGGGGATGGCTTACTTCTTACGATCCTTGTCTTTCTTCAGGTTGCTGCCCATAAAGGTCTGGTTCTGGTATATCTCAGAGGTAGCTTTCTTTTTAGAGAAAGAGATTATTTCTTCTTCCAAAAGTCTTCTCTTCTCCTCAAGCTTTATTCTCTCTTCTTGGTGAACTCTTTTGAGATGCTCAAATTTGGCTTGCAGCTGGAAAACAAGGTGTAGCCCTTAGCAGTGACACAGAATGGCTGCAGCTGCACAGGGCTGTCCTCCTGTACAGAGCACACTGATAATTCATGCTAATGGACACAGCATCTGCACAAGTTGCCTGGTGGCTCAAGTTCGTCTTCAGAAAAAATTTAACTATAAATTTGCCTTAGCAACTTTAACTTTAAACAAGTTCCCATGCAAAAAAAACGCATGAACAAAATATAATGAAAAACCATAGCCTCAGGAACAAACCTGTTTTTAAAACACGACCTTTTCTTAAAGTTTTTATTTTCTTGCTCTAGTTTCTCCACAAAGCCTCTTCAATTAGATTTTCTAAAATCTATGCTTAATAAAAGTAAGGAATACAAATTACAGAAGCAAGTTATAAAAAAAGGGAAAAAAAAACCCTTATTTTTAAAATAAAGTTATTATTTGTAGTGAGACATTTGTTAAAAGTTATACTGAAAAATCTGTTTGGAAAGTTGTGTCAATTGCCAAGTAAAATAAAGAACCTTAAAAATCGATTCTACTTTTCCACAGCCATTGACCTTCTTTAAATTTAATAGTAACTAAATCAAGAAACCCTGCCGAAACCAGTTTGGCTCAGTGGATAGAGCGTCAGCCTGCGGACTGAAAGGTCCCAGGTCCGATTCTGGTCAAGAGCATGTACCTTGGTTGCAGGCACATCTTCAATTTGGGGCATGCAGGAGGCGGCTGGCTGATAGATGTCTTTCTCTCATCAATGTTTCTAACTCTCTATCCCTTCCCCTTCCTCTCTGTAAAAAAATCAATAAAATACATTAAAACAAACAAACAAACAAAAACAAACAAACAAACCCTAAATTCAGGGTTTGATAGCAACTAAATCAAGAAACGCTAAATTCAGAGAAATAATATTCACTGTAGGAATGTACCCTATAATGGAAAAACATAGTCTGTGTTTAATAGAAATAAAGTAAAACCATAAATTTATGCTGAATAATTCAATGCAGCCATGAAAACGAGTTTACAAACGTTTATAATATTATAATACGAGGTTTCCCTGGTTAGTTGGTGTTAATCTGAAAACAAATCTGGGCACTTCAGTGGACTCCACATCAATCCGCTGTGTGCTGTGTATACAAGCACAACATTCTAAAAAAACAAACAAACCTTTTCTAATCTTCTAACCTGGTTAAACAAACGTTAAATTAGTCTTTTTAGTTTTAGGTAGCCACCTAGCATTCAATGAAAAGTAAAACTTGGCTTCCAGAAAGATGGCATATAATAGGTGAGGAAACAGAAATACTCTACTAGCAACCAGAGGCTGAGGGTAGAAACTAGAGAGAGCTAAACCCCACTTTAATAAACAGTAAATGTCCCAAATATGGAGCAGTGTGTCCTAAGCCAGGAAACCCAATGGAAGTCTGAGATGGAGGCGGGAGAAGCTGAAACAGAGTGACCTGCTGAGCTCAGATCCTTTCTGAGGGGGCCATTTCAGAGAAGGACTTGCTGCTTGCTAGCTTATTAAATGGTTCCTGCTTCTATAAAAAGGTGTGTGTGAGAGTACACACATGTGTATACAGGGCAGAACTCATCCAGCTGTTACGTGGTATAAAGTCTACAGCTCTCTGAGCACGTGTAAATATGGGAGAGGAGTGGCATGGAGGCTGAAACAGAAACTGATGCTAGAGGGACAGATTTGTATTATGTGACTAGAGATAGAGAACTCTGATTATTTAAATGGGTTCTTTATAAACCTACCTAAATATCTTAAAAAGTTTTATATATAAAGTGCTTTATATTTCATTCATGAGATTGATAAAAATTCCAGGAAAACTATAAAAAGACAAATGTTTTAAAAGGGGGAGTGGGAAAGGTGTGAATGGGACCATTATTCATATTATATGGCATTCACAGCTTTGATAGCAACAATCTATTCCATGTACATGAAGCACTCACTCACAGTTCCATTAGTCACTGCAGCAGGCATTTACTCAAACGTACTTTCAAATACTAATCAAAAAAGTTAAAAACCAGTACACTTTTTGTGCTCCTGGTAACTACTCACCAATGCTTTTAAGAATACCACCAATATGGTACATTGCTATATCTTTTGTCAACATTATTTCTAAGAATGTCATACATTCTGATTTTCAATGATCCTTTTAAAACTTATCAATTTTTAGAAACAGATGCTAAAGACAACATTCCTCTTTGATTGAATTGGATTATCCCTACTGTGAGTTTTGTGCCTCCCAGTGGCCTTTTTGCATTGACTGCCTGGAAGGTGAGCTGCCTGTACTCACTGAGAAATCACCTTGGGCCTCAGCTCTATGGTGAACCCCTCTTTCCTGCCCTGTATTATAAGTCTTCTTCCTTTACTCTCATGTCCTGGAGTATAACGCACCTATATTTTTACTGGAAATCATATAGAAGACTTTTGGAAATAAGGCTAAATTAAACGAAATATTAACAGAGTACAGTTATATATAAAGGAAGTAGTAATGATGTAACAATGGTTATGTGCTTTGAGGGTTAAATAAAAACTGTACTTTTTCTTAGAGTGGGGGAAAAGGAATGTGAAATCTGCGTATAATACTTAACATATCTCATTAGTGGACTCAGAATGATGTAATAAAAATGTAAGAAAGATAACATTCAAACAGTATCTTGAGATAACATTTGTTCTGTGCATCTTCCTACTCTAGTTGTCTATTTCATGTTCACAACATTTTCAACTAACTATATAATAAAATCCAGTTTTATACAAAAGATAAAATCAGAGGTATTTGTTTTATAACAACATTGACAAGGATATTTTAAATAACAAGGTCTCCTACTATGGAGTTAAGTAATGTTTTGGGTTACCAAAATTATATTTTTATTATTGACTGCCAGTATTTTATTGACATAACTAAAACACTGGCAGCCAAGTATTGGGATCAAATATTTCAGTTTACCCTGAAGAGACTTGGTTTACACCTACCTATTGCCCCAGTGTAATTATTAATAAGCCGCCTTTCCCTCAAAAAACCATCATAATTAAGGCAATAACATATTCTGTCTTCCTCAAACCTGGAGTAGATGATTCTAGTCTCAAGGAGTGATGATGACTGACTAGACCCACTTCTTCAGCAGACTGACCTCTAATCAAGTATCAACAACAGTGACTTACCAGCATGAAAAGTGGCCATAAGGCAACTTGTAATATTAAGAAAGCAGGCCAGTAATCTGTCTCTAAAACTATGTAACTAAAAGTTTAGAACTCCTGTGACAACTCCGTTGTGCCTTAGTTTCAAATTAACTTTGTTTAATATATACTCTTAAGCACTTGAATCATAAAAATAAAACTTTACAAAGTACCTACTAACAAATAGATTTCCTCTTTTTCTCTCAATCATTTGGTCACCTGAATTTTTAATATCCTTTTAGATAATAAACATTTAAGCAAAATATTCTTATGTGAGATTTTAAAAATTAAAACTTATCTATAAACCACTTTTACAACTTCTCTCCTCACTGGAGAAAGTAGGAATCATGATATATGAGAAACTCTTGAAAGAATTTCAATCTATTATCATCTTAAAGATGAATCCACTAATTAAAAAAACAACAACACAGCATCCTTATTTCCTATTCATTACAACTCCTTCCTCCTCAATATTTGTATTTTAAAATAGCTACAAAGAAGAGACTAGTTTAAAAGAGAAAAATAAATAGAACACCCATATGCAATGAGACCTGTGATTTAATTCTGGTTCAAAAACAAAAACAAAAATCACCAAACAAAAAGAAATAATAATAGACAATCTTGAGACAACTGGGGAAATTTAAATGTGGATTAGAGATTAGGAAGATTATGGCATTTCTATTAATATTCTTAAGTATAAATTGGTATTATGGTAATGAAGAAAAATACACCTAAGCTTCAGAGATGCACACTGGTGTGCCTAGAGATAAAGTGCCATGATGTTTCAAACAGCGTTCAGAAGACAAAGGGAAAATACACGTTTGTATATCTGTACATACACACATGTAAAATAAAAATGTCAAAATGTTCCCTGCTAAATCTAGGTGTAGGAGGGCCAGGGGTGTACTCTGTATTCACTTGTCTATTATCTGAACTTTTTAAGATAAGTCCAAAATTCAAATTATAAGTAGGATATACTAATAGACTGTTATTTTACAAAACCATTTGCTATTTAAATACCAAATACTGTAAGTGTACATGACATAATAAATTTGTAAAATTAATCACAAATAACTCTTCAGGGACTCTTGTGTTATCAAGTTAACTTGTATTAACATTTCTGTCCTCTCCTAGAAATTTCTTTTTACAGCTCACCCTTTTTGAGCCTCATTTGAAAATGCAGTCATTTACTTAAAAGTAGCCATTGCAATTAGGTCTACAGAGCTATAGTGAATAGCTTAACAAATAAAATTAAAATTGTTGCTTGAAGAATGAGAAGCAAACAAAACTAAAGAAATTCACCACTGATGTTTAGCTGTGCCAAAGGTCATTTAGACCATAGGTGATCTAAACTCTTAAAACACTTCTTAGTAAACTGATGCATCACAAGTCCTTGGTAAGCCACTTCCAAAGGATGACCATTTTCTCATAATGACAAAATTAATTGATTTCAGACTATGATTTTTTGGAAGACTAGGTGTTAAAATAGCTAGTTTTTAAAGAATAAGAAGTCTGCAAATGCATCTTAACTAAATTATTGAGATAAATTCCCCAAATTAATAGGACACCTAAAAAAAAATGCAAATCCCAACAAACTAGTGTACTTGCCTCTCTTTCAGCTTCTTTTAGTATGGCTTCTTTCTCTTTCACCCGCTGCACAAACATCTGCTTCATTTCTTCTTCCTTCCTCTGACGTTCCCCATAAAATTCGTGTCTTTTGGCTTCATAGGTCTCTTGAAGACTAAAAAGTTTTTATAGTACTCTCATGTTTAAAATGTGGTGTTAACAAACTTGCAAAAATCCAAATTATCTCAGGAGAAGTCTCATAACTATAACGTGTGCTAATATCCTCCCACATACAGTAAGTAACCCAAAACATGAGATTTCCCATAGCAGGAAACATACAAAGCCACAGTACTATAGCTAACAGAGGGCATTAGAGTTTAAAAACTGCTTTATCAAATCATTCACAGTTAAGTGCTCATATTTTACCTCAAAGGAATCCCTTTCAATCTTTGTTAATTGGCATTACTATGTCTGGAAACCTCCAAGTCCTACCGTCATCTTTGACTCTTCTCTTGTTCTTATCTCCACATCTGATCACCAAAGCCTGTTTACCCTGGAACATCATTTAAAAGCAGTCTTCTTTTTATTTCTATAGCTATCCTGTTACAGGCCAACTTGATCTCTGTGATTTTTCTCTCTTCACTACTACAATAGTATCCTAATTGATCTCTGAGCTTTTAGTTCTCCTTTCTTGAACTTTGTTTTTCTCGACACTCCTAAGATTTTTTCCTCAAAATCAGAGCTCACTACCTTTTTCTCTACATTATAGAGTTATCTGCAGAATAAAGTCCCACCTCCTTCAGAGAGCACTTAAAAGAACTTCACAATGTGACCTAATTCCACCTGTCCAGATTCATTTCTTCCAAACAAACCCAAACCCCCTTAGGTCCAGGCCATACCGGCCTATTCACCTCCTAAAGCATGCCACATACTTCATACTTTAGTCTGTTGCACCTCCTCTGCTTCCGATGCTATTGCTCCCTCTTCTACCCAGCTCTTCCTTAAGGCCAAATTCAAATGCAACTTTCACTCTAAGGTCTTCTCTGGTCTTCCTGGAACTAGCTGCCCCTTCCAAGCACTTCCATGGCACTGTGTTCACACCTCTTCCCTGGCATTTATAGCCACCTGCCTCTCCTCTAATATACAGACCATCTTTATATTTGTAATCCCATTCTGCAGCAGAGCTCTCTAGACATTTCAGTGTGTTCATAAATGTTCATTTAATGATAAAAATGTTCAGGATGTAAAGCCAAATTTAACAGAGCAGAGCAAGGACTGTCAAAAAAAAAAAAAAAGATAAATTGCTCTGGCTGGGGTTGCTCAGTGGTTGGAGCATTGGCCCGTTCACAGAAGGTCTTGGGTTCGATGCTGGCCCTAGTTGGGGCTCCTGTGGAGGTGGACAATTGATGTTTCTCTCTCTTCCTCCCACCTTCCTTTCCACTCTCTCTAAAAAGAAATGGGGGGAAATGTGATAAATTAAGAAATTTTAGGAAAAGAACCTAAGTCAGTACTTGCAGTAGGAGCAAGCAGTATAATGCTATACAACTGATTTCTTATTTACTTTTTGTTGTTGTTGTTGTTTTGTTTTTAACTTTTACAAATTGATTTTAGAAAGTGAAAGAGAATCATTGCACATCAGGAGGATGCTCTTTTTTTTCTTTTTCTTTTTCATAAACACCCTTATGGTTAAAAAAAAAAAGGAATTTTACCACTTTAAAATACTATAACTGGATAAGTAAATATTCTAAGCATAGAATTCTATAAGTTTAAGGAAAAATAAAGAAATGTTGCATAGTAGTTATCATGGCTGCCAGTGAATATGCGATATGCATAACAGGCTTTCCAAGGAGGACCAAGTCCTGAACACTGTCTGAGAGCGTGAACGGACCTGAAGAGCACCATGCTCAGTGAAATAAGCCAGTCAGAGAAAGACAAATACCATATGATTTCACTCATATGTGGAATCCAAAGAACAAAATAAAACTGACAAACAAAACAGAAATATAGAGTCAAAGATTGAGAGAAGAGACTGATAGCTGTCAGATGGGAGGGAGAAGAGGGGCTGGGTGAAAAAAGTGAAGGGATTAAGCAAAAACAACAACAAACACAGATAACACTATGGTGATTGTCAAGGGAAAGGGGAATGTGGGAAGGTGGGAGAGAGTAAAGGGCGGGAGGATAAATGGTGATGGAAAGAGACATGACTTTGGGTAAAAAACACACAATACAATCAATGTACAGATGATATATTATAGAATTGTATACCTGAAACATACAGAATTTTATTAACCAATTTTACCCCAGTAAGTTCAATAAAAATTACAGAGTAAAGCTTATAAATGTACAAAATGCTCTAGATAACCAAATAAGTGCTTCAAATTCAAAGAGGCATTTTAGTTTTTAACAGGTTTCTTGTTTTTCTGTGTTTGTTCTAGTCGTATTTTAAAAAAGCCTCTAAATCTATCAGGTTACTTTCACCGTTTTCAGAAACCTCACCACATTTTGCTGGTCCTACACTGGTAGCTTTCAATGACAAACTTGGTTTAAAGAATGTCATATCAAATGTAAGTTTTAAAAATTCTGCTTAATCTATTTATATAAGTACTTGAGTTGCTTAGGAGGAAAAGAAAATCTACCCAGCAAAAAGACCTAATATCTGTTGAATAGCTGTTAGCAGCAAGGTACTTTTCTGGGTTCCTTTCAGTAATTCTGTGGCAACTAAGGGCAACCAGGAAGAACAAGCATTAATACTCTGCTTTACAGGTAAGAAAACTAAAGCTCAGAGAGGTACAGTAATATGCTCAAAGTAACACAGTTGGGTTACGAGCCAGGGCCAATCTGCTCGAAAGCCATCCTAACAGCCATGACTGACTACACTGAAGTCTCAGCAAAAGGTAAACAGAGATGGGTGCTCTACATTTCCACCTCACCACAGTGCTTTCTCACGTGGACAATGTAAATTATACAGCTAACTGCAAGCACAGAAGTAATTCAAAAGGTGGTAAAGAACTCCTTAGAGCTGAAAGGAAATGGTTTATAAAGTGTTATAAAACTAATGCAATCATTGTGTACTACCAAATAAAAATAAAAAATAGTTTCCTGCTATATTTCTTTTTTCTAGTAATTTGTAGTCATGAATGTTTAATGTAACATATTACAATAGTTGCAAGTATCACTGATTTAAAGCAAAGTTGAAAACCAAACAGGAAGAAAATTCTTAGATGCTCATGTTCACCAAGAAAACTACTGCAGTCCCTGTACTTTGTGCTCCATGTTGGTTTTGGTCCTCTGATGGGCTTTTTCCATTTCTACTGTCAACTAAATACTTACAAGTTCACTATTTACTTATTGACACTTTCAAAGACACAAAATTGTGTGACACAAAAAATTATGCAAAACATCTGAGTAAGTCAAAAATACTTCCAAAAGTTCCACTCAAACTTTAGGTCTCACACACTTCAAAGACAGTGATTTGTATGCATATGTTAAAGGTGATTGACTGTAGGGGCAAGACTGGTTATGTCCATCTAAAATAACATGGGAGGAGCCACCAACTTGAATGCGGGGACCATGCCATCTGGAAAGGGAAAGTGGATGTTATTGGAAGCGTGAAAAACTACAACTATGGCACCTACCAGATAGCTGCAAACCCTAGAACACTGGTCCCCAGCTGGCGCGCAACCATGCGGATTCAGAGGAGTGCTACACTCCACCACAGAAAGGTTGGATTACGCCTGGGATTGTGGAGGGGCGTTTCCCCATAAAGAATGAATCAGGGTCAGGGTGACCTCAGGCCTGGAGGCAGAAGGAACAGGGGGTTTCCCAGCTGACATCCTGTAACATAAAACACCAGGTGCCTGAAGGCACTCCTGGCCTTGAGAAGTTATAAAGTTTGACAAACAACTCCTGCAAGGACAACCGTTATCTAGACTGCTTACTTGCATAACCAAAAAGCTTAGACAGAGTCAGTATATGAAATTTAGTAATACTTAGCCAATTAAAATTTGCCAAGTCTTCCTGGGCTGAGGATAAAAGGCACTTGGTGCAGAGGTTCAGGGCTCTCGTGCTTCCCTGCTGTGTCAGTGGAACCGTGAGCCTGGACTCGAGTTTGTAATAAAAGCTTCCTAAATTTTCTAATTGACTGTCTGGTGGTCGTCTGTCTCGGGTCGCCCCATTACATCTGGAGGCCTCCCAGCGAGACACCCTGGCCGAGTGGCCAGGGCTGGACACCCCAGAGAGGACACTCTAGTCTCTGTCCCGGGTTCCAAGGGGGACAGAGTGATCTCCTCATAAAACGGCGATCCGATTTATTGAAGCCATCTGGGCCTCAAGTTGAGGTAAGAAAATCTGGTCTGGTCTGGGGAACGTTCCATTTAGGACCTGAGGAGAGCGGGACGCTGCGGAATCTCCCCGTCCAGGCTCCAACGCAACGGCGTCTGAGGTCCCTGTTTGGTCTGGTCTGATTAGTCGTTTTGTCTATTTTCTGTGTTTTGTTTCAGTAGTTTCCCTGTTCGTATTTAATTTCTGACCGAGAAGAACTTTCGGTTGTGTGAGTGCATGAGAAAGGTATGCATGAGAAGCCGCAGCTGACTGGGTATTGATTGCTAGGAGAAGTGTGCTTTGTAGTGTTGATTGCTAGGAGAAGTGTTTTGGATTGGTTTTGGAATTACTGGTTGTGTAACAGTTCAGAGAATTGGAACAAGAAAAATGGGACAAGGACCTTCCGGACCCCCCACTCTTCTTCAATGTTTCCTTAAAAATTTTCAGTTTAGGAAGCAGGCGGAAGACTATGGAGTGCCAGTTGACGATTTTACTCTCCAAAAATTCTGTGAATTGGAATGGCCCACTTTCAGGGTAGGGTGGCCGTCCACTGGGACTCTTGACTTAAGCATAGCGGGAGAGGTCCGCTGGGTAGTTTATGGCGACCCAGGCCACCCAGACCAAATTCCTTATATTGATATATGAATTGATATTGTGACTGATAGTCCCCGGTGGTTAAAAGGTTGCATAAACCCTAAAGGGAAATTGGAAGAGAGACGGATGATCCTTGTGGCCCAATCCCAGAAAGCCAAATTAAGAGCAGTGGCTAAACCTGTCTTAGAAGCGACGGAGGACGACCTCCCCCGGCGGCGTCCGCCTCCTTATGTGCCGCCAGTCTCCCCGCCACCAGAGGCAGGGGCCTCTTAGGCGTCATCAGGTGTGGTTACTCCTGTCAGGACGGGCACTTCCCCCAGGGTCTCTGGGGACTCAGTCGGAAACAGCCACGGGCCCAGTGGAAAAGACAGATCTTTATCCGTCCCTTTCCAGCACCAATCCCTTTAGCCCTTCCCACACCCATGCAGGGACTGCTTACAGCGGGGAGTCTGGAGGGGCGAGGCCAGTCACCCCACTGGCCCCTGTCTTACCACTGCGTCAGGCAGGACCTACTGACCTCAGACCGGATGGGCAGCCTTTTATGGTCTATGTTCCATTTTATACCAGTGACCTCGATAATTGGAAAATCAGAACCCCTTTTTCTCCCAGAACCCCCAGGGCCTCATTACTCTCCTTGAGTCAGTTTTTTATACCCATCAGCCAATATGGGACGATTGCCAGCAGCTCCTCCAGACCCTTTTCACCTCGGAGGAAAGAGAGAGAATTAAGGCAGAGGCCAGGAAACTGGTCCTCGGACCGGATGGGCAGCCCACCTCGGATCCAGATCGGTGGAAGCCATTTTTCCTGCAGGGAGACCGGCATGGAATATGAACTCCGATAGAGGTAAGGAGGCCCTCGATCGGTATCGCCAGACTCTCTTGAGGGGTATCCGAGCGGCTGCACGGAAACCCACAAACCTCTCCAAGGTAACGGAGACAGTACAGGGGCCGAGTGAGGGACCTGCCGCATTTCTTGAAAGGTTACGTGAGGTGTACCGGAGAACAGGCGGGCACGCACCATGGCCTTTGTAGCCCAGTCGGCCCCAGATATTAGAAAAAAGTTACAAAGGTTAGAAGGCTTTGCAGGAAAGTAGCTCTCAGAGCTGGTCGAGGTAGCCCAGAAAGTTTTTGACAATCGAGAGGACCTCAATGTGGCATTAAATCAGAAGATGGCAAAGGTTCTCCTGGCAATGAAAGATGGAAAAGGCCAAGGAGACAGACGGGCAGATCTGCCCAAGGGAAGAGGAGGAGCCAAGGGTAGACCCAGACTGGGGCAGAATCAGTGTGGATACTGCAAGGAGGAGGGACACTGGAAGAGAGAATGTCCCAAGAGGCCCCAGGAGGCTGCCCCGGTTTTGGTAGAAGAGGTGGACTGAGGAGGTCAGGGCTCTGTAGGCCTCCGAGAGCCCAGGATAAGGCGAGATGTAGGGGGCAATCCTGTGGATTTCTTAGTAGACACGGGCGCTACCTTCTCAGTCTTATAGTACACCGAGGGCCCGGTCTCAAGGGCCCGAGTCCCGATCCAAGGCGCCACGGGCAGGGTAAAGACTTATCTGTCGACCCAGGCCCGAGTCTCTAATCTTGGGGCTGGAACAGTGACTCATTCTTTTCTTGTAATGCCTGAATGCCCATACCCCTTGTTGGGACGAGACTTACTCAGCAAACTCCGGGCCACCATTTCTTTTGAGGGGGGAGAGCCACAGATCACCCTAAGGGCCCAAGGGTCGGCCAGACAGACTGTCTTATTTCTCACCTGCCCCCTGGAAGAAGAATACTGGCTGCACGAGTCCCCGGGCAGGGTCGGGACCCAGAGCGCGTTCCTCCAGGAACTCCAGCAAGAAATAACCAAGGTTTGGGCTGAGGATAACCCCCCTGGACTGGTGGGGCACAGGGCACAGCCACCCCCATCAGGGTTCTCCAATATCCTATGAGCCAAAAGGCGAGGGTAGGGGTGGCGAAGCACATAAAGAGACTGAAAGAGGCAGGGATACTGGTGTCCTGCCAGTCGGCCTGGAACACTCCACTCCTCCCAGTCCAGAAGCCAGGGACTGACGACTTTCGGCCTGTACAGGACTTGAGGGAAGTAAACAAGAGGGTAGAGACTATACACCCCACAGTCCCAAACCCCTACAGTCTTCTGAGCCATCTGAAGCCTGGGCAGCGCTTCTACACCGTCCTCGACTTAAAGGACGCTTTCTTCTCCTTACCCTTGGCCCCCTCTAGCCAGCCTATCTTTGCCTTTGAATGGACTGATCCGGAGGGAGGAGAATCAGGGCAGCTCACTTGGACTCGCCTTCCTCAGTGGTTTAAGAACTCCCCAACTTTGTTTGATGAAGCGTTAAGCCAAGATCTGAGGGACTTTTGTTTCAGCCACCCAGACGCTACTCTACTTCAGTATGTGGATGACCTCCTGCTGGCCACTGAGGAGGAGGAAACTACCAGGGACCTGTTGCACACGTTAGGTGACCTGGGGTACCGTGTCTCGGCCAAAAAGGCACAACTTTGCTCCACGGAGGTGACGTATCTGGGCTATCACGTCCGAAAAGGTGAGCGAACCTTGTCTGACAGCAGAATCCAAGCCATCAAATCTATCCCCACCCCAAAGACAAAAAGGCAAGTCAGAGAATTCTTAGGGGCAGTGGGATACTGCAGGCTGTGGATTCTAGGTTTTGCCTTTGTATGCAGCCACAGGAGGGAAAGACCCTGACCTGGTTTGGACTACCAAGGAGGAGGAGGCTTTTAAAAGCCTAAAACAGGCTCTCATCAGTGCCCCTGCACTAGCCCTCCCTGACTTGGCCAAATCTTTCCAACTGTTCGTTGCTGAATCAAAGGGGGTGGTCAAGGGAGTGCTCACTCAGACTCTGGGCCCTTGGAGACGGCCAGTGGCCTACTTGTCCAAAAGACTTGATCCTGTGGCAGCTGGATGGCCAAATTGTCTGAAAGCCATAGCAGCAACAGCCATACAGGTGAGGAAGGCCTCCAAGTTAACGTTTGGACAGGACCTCCAGGTGGTTGCACCCCATAATGTGGAAAACTTCCTACGTAGCCCCCCGGAGCGGTGGCTTTCAAATGCCCGCATCACTCAGTACTAAGACCTCCTCCTAGACCCACCTCGCGTAAGCTTCCTGAAGACCACCGCGCTAAACCTACCCACCTTGTTGCCTGATGAAGGGGAGGACCAGAGCCCCCTGCATGACTGTGAGGAGGTCCTCACTACTTTTACATCCCTGCGCCCCGACCTCACGGATGTGCCCTTCTGGGACCCAGATGAAACACTTTTTACTGACGGCAGCAGTTTTATAGAAGGGGGAACGCGATACACTGGGGCAGCAGTTGTAACCAAGGACAGGGTTATTTGGGCGCAGGCCCTAGGACATGGTACATCCGCCCAAAAGGCTGAGCTAATAGCCCTCACACAGGCCCTCCGCTGGGGAAAGGAAAAAAGGATAAATATCTATATGGACAGTAGATATGCCTTCACCACTGTACATGCCCTGTACCAAGAGAGGGGATTGCTTACCTCAGGAGGAAAGGACATTAAGCATGCACAGGAGATTCTAAACCTCCTATCAGCCTTATGGGGGCCGAAAGAAGTTGCCGAGGGCATCAGAAAGATGATTCTCTGGTGTCCAAGGGAAATCAGTTTGCAGACAAGACAGCGAGGGACACTGCTATAAGACCAGTAGGGCCCCGGCAGGTGTTGGCAGTGATTCCTAAAATAGAATTGGAACCCAAACCCCACCTATTCAGCTGAGGAGAAAAAGGCTGCTGGCAGATTGTAGGCCCGAGAGCTGCCATCTGGCTGGCTTCAACTACCAAGTGGGAAGCTGTTTCTTCCGGAAGTTTTAGGGCACGCAATCACCCTCCAGACCCATAAGAAGACTCACCTCGGGGGAACCAAGTTGGCAGAGCTCTTGGGGGCAAGGTACCACATCCCTTGGCTGTGGCAAATAGCGAAGGATACTGCCCGGAGGTGCTACATCTGTACCCAGGTAAACCAGGGACCCCCGATGGCTAAGCCACGAAGCAACAGGTTCCGGGGCTCTAACCCAGGAGAACACTGGGAAGTGGACTTAACCGAGCTACCTGCCACACAGGGAGGATACAAATACCTCCTTGTAATGGGAGACACCTTCTCTGGCTGGCCTGAAGCTTACTTGACCAGATCAGAGACTGCTCAGGTAGTAGTTAAAAAGCTCCTCTCTGAAATTGTCCCCCGGTTTGGCCTACCACTATATATGGGGTCCGACAATAGCCCGACATTCATTGCCAAAATCACTCAATCGGTGGCAGAGATCCTTAAGATCTCCTGGAAATTACATTGTGTGTATAGACCTCAGAATTCTGGGCAGGTAGAAAGGATGAATCGGACTTTAAAGGAGACGTTAACCAAATTGAAATTAGCAACTGGCGAAAACTGGGTGAGTCTCCTTCCCTTTGCCCTGCTCAGGGCTAGGTGTACCCCATATATAAAAGGACTGACTCCTTTTGAGATTATATTTGGACGGCCTCCGCCTCTCCTCCCACGTCCGAGGGAGGAAGAGCTGGCCGCCTTTTCTAACAGAAATCTCCTCAAGTCTTTACAGGCTCTACAAACCAGTTGAGCAGCTATCCACAAGACAGTGCGAGCTGCCCACCAGGAACGGATGCCTCGGGAGACACAGACCACACCCCAACCTGCCAACCTGGAGATTTGGTCTTAATAGAGAGACACAACCCGGACTCCCTTGGACCCTTCCAAGTCATCCTGAGCACCCCCACCACTGTCAAGGTAGCCAGGAAGAAGCATTGGATTCACCGAACTCAAATAAAGAAGGCTGAAGATACAAGACGACAATGGAGGGTAGTTTGCACGGGGGATTCCCTCAAGGTCAGATTGCAGCGGTCCTCACCCTCTTGTTCCTCTCCAACTGCACACTGAGGGCGGGTGGGAATCCCCATCAACCTCCCACATATATATGGGAGGTAACCCGGACCGTGGATGGAAAGACTACTGGTACAGTAATCACCTCAGGGCCCTCCACCATTATTAATGACCTGTGTAAAATATTTGGAGAAGGGTGGAATCGTCCCCATTCTACAGATTCTACAGCTGTAATCTTAGGACATAGAGGGTACACTATTATAGCTCCCTATGGATGTGGGACTCTTAGCCTCGAGCAAGGGCTATGGAGATCCCCCCATTATATCTGTCCACGAGAGGGAACTCCCAAGTGTGGGGAGGAGGGAGATTACTACTGTGCCGCATGGGGCTGCGAGACTCTCGCCCCATGGAAAACAGTAGATCCCCACCTACAATTTACTAGGATTGTATGACCAGGGGCACCGACCAGGAATTGCTCAGTAGGGGACTGCAACCCCATAACCATTCAGCCTCTAAATTGGAAGACCACTTACTGGGAAGGGGCAAAGACATGGGGTATCCGCCTCTACGTCACCGACAGAGATCCTGGAGAGTTATTCACCATTCAGAGATGGATGGTGCCCCACGCTCGAAACCCAGTAGGACCCCTAACGCCCCCTTCTCCTGCCAGAGTCCCCAAGGGCCCTCGAGCCACAGCCAGTAACAACGACAAAGAGTATGGGGACTGGGGCCCTGGCAGAGGCAATAAGCACACCTCAGACCGGCACCTCTGGCAGTCTAAGCTCAGGAGTTTTTGGTCTACTAGACTCCACTTTCAGGTTTTTGAATGACACCTCTCCCAACCTAACGGCAGACTGCTGGCTGTGTTTAAACCCCGAGCCATCCTATTACACTGGGATTGGGGCAAATATTTCTCTAGGAGACAAGGACACTGATGTGCGAAACTATTCGGTCTCCTCCCTACCAGAAGAGTTGTATAAATGGGGACACACATCCCAAATAACCTTAGGAGATTTACAGGGGAGAGGGATGTGTTTGATGCCTTCTAACTATGACCTGCAGTCTTCTCCCTACTCCTCCTTCTGTTCTCAAAACATAACAATTCCAAGAGAATATGAGGACTCCCTCAATATATACTTGGTAGCCCCTGAAGGCACTTGGTGGGCTTGCAGCAATGGGATAACACCCTGTGCTTTCCCAGGCACTTTGGTAGATCAGACAAACCCAGGCATCTGTTTCTTAGCTCACGGAGATTTCAACGGGCACCGGTATTAGTCCCACTGCTTGTAGGGTTAGGTATAGCTGGATGGGCGGCCGTAGGATCTACTGCACTAATTACAGGGAAGGATAATTACAAACAGCTAAGTCAACAGATTAACCAGGATCTTAATACCCTAGAAGAGAACATTGGTAGATTAGAAAATTCCCTTAGCTCCCTAGCTGAAGTTGTACTGCAGAATAGATGAGGATTAGACCTCTTGTTCCTAAAATAAGGTGGACTATGTTTAGCTTTAGGGGAAACTTGCTGCTTTTATATTAACCATTCAGGTGTAATCCGTGAGAGCTTAAGCCAGTTACGAAAGCGCATATTAGAAAGAGAAGAAAAACTTAAGCAGAAGGGAAATTGGTATGAGAACCTTTTCATCTGGTCCCCATGGCTCACCACATTGTTCACTGCAGGGACAGGACCCTTCACCCTTCTTGTCCTTATACTCCTGGTTGGGCCCTGTATTATTAGGGGTTTAACCTCTTTTATACAACAAAGAATCCAGGCTGTCAAACTTATGGTCTTACACACCCACTACCAACCCATAGCAAATGGGGAGTGGGAACAGTCGGAATCAAGGATTTGATTCCCCTATAAGACCAGTAGGGAATGTGGAGGGGCAAGGACCAGACTGCGTTTCCCCATAAAGAATGAATCAGGGTCAGGGTGACCTCAGGCCTGGAGGCAGAAGGAACAGGGGGTTTCCCAGCTGACATCCTGTGACATAAAACACCAGGTGCCTGAAGGCACTCCTGGCCTTGAGAAGTTATAAAGTTTGACAAACAACTCCTGCAAGGACAACCGTTATCTAGACTGCATACTTGCATAACCAAAAAGCTTAGACAAAGAGTCAGTATATGAAATTTAGTAATGCTTAGCCAATTAAAATTTGCCAAGTCCTCCTGGGCTGAGGATAAAAGGCACTTGCTGCAGAGGTTCGGGGCTCTCATGCTTCCCTGCTATGTCAATGGAACCATGAGCCCGGACTCGGTTTGTAATAAAGGCTTCCTAAATTTTCTAATTGACTGTCTGGTGGTTGTCTGTCTCGGGTCGCCCCACTACAGGATAAGGAGAGAGAGAACTACATAACCAGACACCCAGAGAAGAGAGACCATGGGGAGACAAAGAAACAGCCCACATATGAAAGAAAAGCAGACCTCACCAGAAAAGGAAGTAAACAAAATAGAGGCAAGCAACTTGCCAGAGAAAGAATTCAAAGAAATGGTTATAACGTGGCTGAAAAGAATGGAAGACAAATTCGACAATATGAGTAAGAACCAAGAGGAAATGAAGAAGAACCAAGAAGAAATGAAAAATGACACAACTGCTGTGAAGAACTCAACAGAAAGCATCAAGAGTAGGCTAGAAGAAGCAGAGGACAGCATCAGTGAGCTAAAAGACAAGGAAGAAAAAAATACCCAAATAGAGCAGCTTCTAGAAAAAAATTAAAAAAGCAGGAGCAGAGCCTAAGGGAACTTTGGGACAACATGAAACAAAATAACATCTGCTAACAGGGGTGAGAGGAGAGGAAACTGAGCAAGGAATACAAAACATATTTGAAGAAATAATTACAGAAAATTTCCCTGATATAGGGAAGAAAAACTCCACACAAATCCAAAAAGCTCACAGAGTCCCTAGCAAAAAGAACCACAAAAGACCAATGCCAAGGCACATTATAATTAAATTGGCAAACACCAATGACAAAGTAAGAATCTTAAAAGCAGCCATAGAGATACAGAAAGTTACCTACACAGGAACCCATTTCTCAACAGAAACTCATCAGGCCAGAAGGGAATGGAATGAAATATACAAAGTCATGCAAAGGAAGGGTCTGAATCCAAGAATACTGTACCCAGCAAGGCTATCAATCAAAACTGAAGGTAAAATCAGGAGCTTCACAGACAAAAAAAGGACGAAGGGAATTTATTACCACCAAACCAACAATGTAAGAAATGCTAAAGGGTATGCTATAACAAAAAAATAGGAAGCAAAAAAGGAACAAAGGGGTAAAGAATAAAAATGGTGACAAATAAGTACCTATCAATAACTTTAAATGTAAAGGGATTAAATGCCCCAATCAAAAGATATAGGGTAACAGATTGGATAAGAAAACACAACCCATATATCTGCTGTCTAAAAGAAAACCACTTCAGGAAAAAAGATGCACACAGACTGAGTGTGAAGGGATGGAAAGAGGTTTTTCAGGCAAATGGAAATGAAAAAAAAAAAAAAAAGCTGTGGTAGCAATAGTTATATCTGAAAAATTAGATCTCAAAGTGAAGGACATAACGAGATAAGGAAGACACTTCATAATACTAAATCCAACAAGAAGAAATAACTGTGGTAAACATATACGCACCCAATACAGGAGAACCCAAATACATATAAAAAAGACCTCCTGGAGGATATCAAGGGAGAGATTGACAGAAATACAATTATAGTAGGAGACTTTAATATCCCACTATCACCATTGGACAAATCCTCTAAACAAACAAACAAAAAAAACAGCAAAGAAACATCAATCTTAAATGACTCATTAGACCAGATGTAATTAAATGACATCTTTAGAACATTTCACCGCAAAGCCACAGAATATACATTCTTCTCAAGTAAAGCTGTCCTTATTTGCAGAAGACATGATATTGTACATAAAAAACCTGAAAGACTCCATCAAAAAACTATTAGACTTAGTAAATGAATCTAGAATTGTAGCAGGATACAAAATTAACACCAAGAAATATATGGCATTTCTATACAGCAATAGTGAACTTACAGAAAGAAAGACTAAAAAAGCAATCCTATTTACCATCACACCAAAAAAATTAAGATACCTAGGAATAAACTTAACTAAGAAGGTAAAAGACCTATACTGGGAAACTACAGGACACTGAAAAAAGAGATAGAGGAAGACATAAACAGATGGAAGAGCATACCATGCTCATGGATTGGGAGAATCAACATCATTAAAATGTCCATACTACCCAAAGCAGTCTATAGATTCAATACACTCCCCATTAAAATACCAATGACATATTTCACAGGCCTAGAAAGAACTCCCCAAAAATTCATCTGGAATAAAAAAAGACCTCAAATAGCCACAGTATCCCTGAGAAAGAAGAATAAAGTAATAGGATCTCAAATCAGATTTCAAGCTGTATTACAAATCCACTGTTCTCAAAACTGGTACTGGCACAAGAACAGACATATAGACCAATGGAATAGAATAGAGAACCCAGATATCCACCCAAACCACTATGCTCAATTAATATCTGACAAAGGAGGCATGAACATACAATGGAGTCAAGAGACTCTCTTTAATAAATGGTGCTGGGAAAACTGGATACATGCAAAAAAATGAAACTAGACCACTAACCTACATCACACACATAACAAAAAAAAAACCTCAAAATGAATACAGGACTTAAACATAAGATGGGAAACCATAAAAATACTAGAGGAATCCACAGGCAGCAAAATCTCAGAAATATGCCAAACGAACTTCTTCACTATTAATACTGCTCCTAGGGCACTGGAAGGTAAAGAGAAAATAAACAAATGGTACTACATCAAAATAAAAAGCTTTTGCACAGTAAAAGAAATCATGAACAAAACAACAACACAGTCCCTTTGTGGGAGAACATATTTGCAAATGTTATCACTGGTAAAGGTTTAATCTCCAACATCTACAGGCTATTTATACAACTTAATAAAAGGAAGATAAATGATCCAATAAAAAAATGGGCATTGGACCTAAATAGATCCTTTTCGAAAGATGACAGAAGGAAGGCCAAGAGATACATGAAAACATGCTCAAAGTCACTAATTATCTGAGAGATGCAAATCAAAATGACAATGCAATACCCTCTCAGACCTGTCAGTATGGCTATCATCAACAAATCAACAAATGACAAGTATTGGTGAGGATATGGAGAAAATGGAATACTCGTGCACTGCTGGTAGGAATGCAGGTTGGTGCAGCCACTATGGACAACGGTATGAAGTTTCCTCAAAAAACTAAAAATAGAACTCCTATTCAACCCAGTAATCCCACTCCTCTGAATAAATCCTGAGAAACTAGAAACACCAATCAGAAAGGATATATGCACCCCTATGTTCATAGCAGTACAGTTTACAATAGCTAAGATTTGGAAACAGCCTAGGTGCCTGTCAACAGATCAATAGATCAGAAAACAGTGGTACATCTACACAATGGAATATTATGCTGCCATAAAAAAGAGAGAATTTTTATTATTTACAGGAATCTGGATGGAACTGGAAAGCATTATGCTAAGTCAAATAAACCAGTCAATGAAAGAGAAATACCATATGATCTCACTCATTTATGGATAATAAAGACCATTATAAAATGACTAGAGGCTTGGTGTATGAAATTCATGCCTGGGGTTTGGGGAGGTGTCCTTCAGCCCTTCAAAGAAGTTTTCCTGCAGAGACACCTACCATGATGAATGGTACAAAGATCTAACTAGTCAATGAAACCATAAATACAGGAGACTAGAAGTCTTCCTTCAGCATCTTCTGGCATCCCCCACTTTTTATCTTATTATTTGAGGCCCAGTGCATGAAATTCATGCAGTTGGGGGAGGGGTGTACCTCAGTCCAACCTGCACTCTCTCCAATCTGGGACCCTTCGGGGATGTCCAAATGCCTGCGGGATTGGGCCTAAACAGGCAGTCGGATATCCTTCTCATAATCCAGGATTGCTGGCTCCCAACTGCTCGCCTGCCTGCCTGCCTGATTGACCATAACCACTTCTGCCCCCCACTTCTCTGCCAGCCTGATGGATGCTTAACTGCTCCCCTGCCAGCCTGATCATTCCCAACTGCCCTCCCCTGACAACCCAGTCACCCCCAAATGCCCTCCCCTGCATATTCCTTCTTTATGAGATAGGGCTTTTTCTTTAACATATTGGACAGCACTAACTGGTTTGGCTAGGTGGATGAAGCACTGGCCTGCAGATTCAAGGGTCCCAGGTTTGATTCTTATCAAGGGCTTGTACCTTGGTTGGGGGCACATACCCAGTGGGGAGTGTGCAGGAGGCAGCTGATCTATGATGTTTCTCTCTCATAGATGTTTCTAGCTCTCTATCCATTTCTCTTCTTCTCTGTAAAAAATCAATAAAATATATTTTTAAAAAAAGAAACATTTAAGATTCCTCCATATCTGCCTGTCTGGTGTGACTCAGTGGTTGAGATCCCAGACTGCCGCAGCTGGGAAGGGATTGTGCAATGGGGGTGCAGTGCCCCTGCTAGGCTGAGACCCCAGCCTAGGCTGCTGCCACTGACAGGGGATCAGCTGTGGGGAGTGAATTTGTTTTTATTTTAAAGGGTCAAGAGTGCCTCTGGGCAGCATTCTGCCAGGCCGCTTACTCTGCAGGATCTCAGTCTCCCTGTGACTGGGAGACTCCAGAAAACTGGGCACCGCCATCTTGTGGCTATGGGTGCCATCATTTTGTCACAGAATGATGGTTAATTTGCATATTACTCTTTTATTAGATAGGACTAGAGGCCCAATGCACTAAGATTCATGCAAGAATGGACCTTCCTTCCCTTGGCTGCTGGTACAGCCTTTGCTCCATCCAGAGCCACCTTTCCAACTTCACTCCGGCCTGCAGCTGCCTTTCTGCCTTCCCACACTGCCCAAAGGCCCAGAGCAGCTGGGTTGGTGCAGAAGGCCTGTGTCATCGCCAAGGTGACGACACAAGTGTCCTGCCCCCAGCCACTTGGTGCCTGCATATGCAAATTAATCCACTATCTCTGTTGGGTTGATTTGCATACTCACTCCTGACTGGCTGGTGGATGATGTGAAGGTACGATCAATTTGCATCTTTCAGTTTCATCTTTTGGATATTTTTCAAATGCAACCAGTTCTAATTTCATTGCTGTTTCTTTAGTCCCAGCCACATCTCCTAACCTTGTCTCTCCTAAGCATCATTGTACACTCCTTTAATACCTTCCTTACATTACAGCTAACAGTGATTTTTTAAATGCAAACATATCACTCCTTCAATGACTTTGCCTTCCCTTTAGGACAAAGACCAAAAAGCCTCCCAAGCCTCCATGGTATTATTCCTGCCTGCATGTCCTCTCAATCTTATGCCATCCCCACTGTCACCTTTCTGGAGGCCATTTTATCTCTGCCTTCAGATCTTTACACGTCTTACTCTGTTTCCCCATGTTATTATAGCTCAAAACAGTCATTGCCTCAAGGAAGTCCTCCCTAAATTTCTGGTTTAAACCAGGACAACCTCCCCTCAATATATACTGTCTGTCGTTTAGTGCACATTTCACAACTGGGATTTGTTGTGCAATTAGTTGATTTTGCCTACCCCAACAAGAACATAAATTACACGACGGTCAGGACCATGTGATCATTGTCAGTATATCTCCAGCACTTAGTCCACAGCCTTGTAAATAGTAGATACTTTAAAAATACTTATAATTTTACATAGTATTATTCACTGTTGAATCCCAAAGTAACTTCTTCCCAAGTTCCTACTCAAACTCTTCACCTAAATATTTAATAAGCAACTTAAATTTAACATGTCCCAAATCTCTCAATTACTACAAACAACATCCAAAATCTACCCCTTCCCCAATCTTGCTCATATCTATAAACATCAGCACCATTAATCCAGTTTCTTAGGTCACAATTGGTGACTAGAGTCATCCTCAATTCCTCTCTTTCCTTTAAGTCCTATTTCCAATCATCAGTGAATCCTATTAATTTTACCTTCAAATCACATATTCTAAGTATGCTTCTGACAATCTCTATTCCACTTCCCTAATCCAAGCCTCTACTTCTCATGCCTGGACTACTACAGTACACTCCTAATTTGGTTTCCTCACTTCCACTTCTGAGCAAATCCCACACTCTCTTTTCCACACAGGGCCAGAGTATCTTCTTTCCATTCCCACCTCAGAAGCTCTACAAGGGCAGGGTCTTGGTTTAATCCCACAGTGCTTACATGCCCAGTGACTAGCATCATGCTGGGCAGACAGCAAACAGTTAAGTATCTGCTAAATGACTGAACTTAGAATATTACTTTAAATGCAGATTCTTGGGCTCCATCCCTAGAAATTCTGAATCTGTATCCCTTAGTCATCCACAGATGACTGATGACCAATCCACGAGGCAACCTGAATCCTGATTCTCAGAGTCTTTCAAAGCTGTCCTACTTGCTCTCACTCAGGATCCATGTCTCTGAATTGAACCGGAGACGTGAAAGAATGAAAGATGAAGCCTTCTTTGGGAAACATTAAAGGAATTAATTCTAAGTGATTTATTTTCAATAGAGAACATAATCATTTTTATCAGAACTGGCTCAGAACTAGAAGTATAGCATTCCTAAATAGGTGAGGATGTATTAAGTACATAAATTGTTCTAAGAACTAAAACACTAATTAAATCCATAGATTGAAAAAAATTTAAAAATTTAATGTCATTTATTAAATCTTCCCAAAAGTCACTTGCAATAGCAGCATCTATTTAATTTCTCCTCTTTCTTCCTTTTGTTTACTATGGTGCAATTACTAATAGCCAGAAAAATGACTGAAACACAAATAATCAAAAGGAAAAGAAGTCCTTAGTTTTATAACAGAGTTTAAAATAGTTTAAAGATCTCATGCTTTCCTCCTGGAATACTCTGTCAACAATTTAATATTTACATATCTTTAAAAAAATGGAATGCAGTAGCAGCATAAAAAAATTACATTTAATGTTCATCATAAGAAGGTCATCAGGTTCTAAAATTCTTGTAAGTATATTGCAATATTTAAGACACAGTCTAATTTCTGACTCCCTATAAGTACTTTCATTCTTCCTTTGTATTTTCCTAAATTTAAGTCATTCTAAAACATTAATCAGGATAAAAACCAACAGTTCTAAAATTTATTTAATATGATTCCCATTTCAACTTTCCTTTATAATAACAAATAAATATGCTTTCATTTTTTTTCAGATAAATAAAAATCAAAACCAAATTAAAAAAGTTTTTCATTAGTTATTCATTTCAGCATATACTAAAATAGTAAGCTTTTCCCATATGTTCTTCCTTTTATGTGAGGGCAGAAACCTTTAAAAACAAGGCTAGCCCTAACTGGTATGCCTCAGTGGATAGAGTATTGGCCTACAGACTCAAGGATCCCAGGTTCAATTCCGGTCAAGGGCATGTACCTTGGTTGCAGGCACATACACAGTAGGGAGTGTGCAGAAGGCAGTTCAATGTTTCTCTCTCATTGATGTTTCTAACTCTCTATCCCTCTCCCTTTCTCTCTAAAAAAAAATCAATAATATATATATATATATTTTTTTTTTTTTTAAAGAAGACTTTAAGTGACCTAAAAGCACAATAATTAATCACTATCAAATGGTTCTACTTCATATCGGGAGATTTCTGAAAAAGACTTTCTTCATCCTTCTGGGTAAATAAAAAAGTAAAATCCCCGCTTACCTGAGAGGCTTATTCTCTGGGCCCACATCAGTAAAGCCCATTTCCTCCAGTTTGCAACGCCTGTACAGTTCATAGTGCCTTGTATGGGTCTGTTCTCGCAGATCCTCCATGTTTGTACAAATGAGCATTTCCCGAAGCTTTACAAAGTCACAGTGGTTTTCATTTTCCACTAGCCAGAAAAATGAGAAACAGCAATATCAGTTTTTAATTACTGACATACAATTAGTATTTATTGAATGAATGATTAAATGAAAATATCTGAAATTACAAACCGGGAAATGATAAGTCTGATATCTGTAATAAGTAACCAAGGAAGAAACTCTTGCATAAGACATTGAATTATAGGCAAAGTTAATCTGATGGCCAGAAGATTTGCTTTCTATTTAGTAGCCAATGGATAAACAGAATATAGAAAGAAATGTCCTGGATTATGTTATCATGTGCTGCAGTTATTTCACTAATATAGTGCTAACAGTTTACAAAACATCTTCAGGATACTTTATATAGTGCTTAAAAAATAATGTATCATCAGCTCTAGCTGGTTTGGCTCAGTGGATAGAGTGTCAGCCTGTGTCATGAAGGGTCCTGGGTTCGATTCTGGTCAAGGGCACATGCCCCGGTTGTAGGCTCGATCCTCAGTAAGGGGAATGCAGGAGGCAGCCAATCAATGATTCTTTCTTCATCATTGATGTTTCTATCTCTCTCCCTCTTACTTCCTCTCTGAAATCAATAAAAATATATTTTAAAAAAGAAGTAACATTATTTCACTTCAAAATAGTAAATTCTGCATAATCAAGAATCCCATTTGTGCATATTATCAAATTCTTTTGATACAAATGCCACATTTACAATATTGTGTTAAACAGTTAATAAACTTAAATGTTCCCCCTATGTTTATTGTGACCAGAAAACTACAAATAAGTATGTTACTGTTTAAGGACAACTGTTTTTTAATATTTTATACATTAAAAATGTTTAATTTTCAATATTTAAATTCATTATAAAATTTGTCAATTTAATTAAAAGGATTAGAAAACCAGTGTTAGCAATTACCATGACAAGTAAATGAACCAAATAGTTCCAATTACTTACTCATTATAATGCTAAATAAATCCTAACATTTATTTAGTTGGCTGACTGGTTTATTTTGGAAATAGATGGCAATACTTTGTAGTAAAAAATATATACATTTTTAAGATTTCTTATTATACCCTAGAATTACCTGGTAGTTAGTTTATGTATCATGTTTACACACTGTTATTTACACTCAAATTTTTGTTCAAAGTACCTGACCAGTATGTCCCACCTTCTGCATATCTTGATGCATCTGAGCAGGTAATTGGGAGGCTCTCGCTGGCCTCTACAGACCTAACTAAAAATGAGTCATAATAAAAAATAAGCATCACTTTATCTAGCCCGCATGGCTCAGTGGTTAAGTGTTGATCTGTGAACCAGACAGTCACAGTCTGATTCCCAGTTAGGGCACATGCCCAGGCTGCGGGCTCGATTCCCAATGTGGCGCATGCAGAAGACAGCTAATAAATGATTCTCTCTCATCATTGATGTTTCTATCTATCTCTCCCTCTTCTTTCCTCTCTGAAATCAATAAAAATATGTTAAAAAATAAATAAACATCACTTTAAAGAATGCATTAAATGCAACTTTGAGACTATTAGGTGACATAAATATTTCTAGTCATTGTTTATCTTATTTACCTTGTACAACACCCCAAGGGTACTGGCGAGCTTTGACCAGCTTATTTCCAACTTTTACCTCATCCATACTTCCTACAACAGCAAATGGCAAATGTCCCTGGAAAAAAATCACAATATCAATCACATCTCATACCAGTGTGATAAATACTAAAACAGTTTTATAAAAATAATGTAACACTAAATAGCAAATTTATTAAAATCAAATAATCTACTATGCTTGAGATTTTAAAACTTGACCGTATATTTAGTGTGCACACAGATATATATTACTAATATAAAATAATATTTACATCTCAAATTAATGCTAAATATAGAAAATGTTTCTGAAATTCAGAGAAATGAGAGATTACTCTGAGCAAAAAGATACAACCCAAACTAAAGATGAATCAAGCAGAATGGAAAACTAGCTTAAGTAAGGAGAAAAACAAACTTATCTGAAGAATAGTTTACTGCTTTTTAGAGAGAAAGGGAGGAAAAGGGTGAGAGACAGAAAAAAACAAACATCCATGTGAGAGTACAAACAACTATTGGCTGCTTCTTGCAAGCCTCCCTAATGGGGATTGAGCCCACAATCCCGGCATGTGCCTTTGACCAGGATTAAACTGGCAACCTCCTAGTGCACGGGATGATGCCCAATCAACTGAGCCACAACTGGCTAGGGAGGTAAGGAGAAAATGTGAGCAAACATACAAAAGGTAGATTTAGAGTCAATGAGCAGAATGGTCTATCTAAAGTTAAGAATTAATATAGGGAAAAAGACAGATGTAAAAAATATTAAGTATTATGTTTAATATTTAATCATTGACATTGTATCTTTCTGAAAAGTTATTCCAGATGGACACAGGAATAAAATTAAATGTAGAGAAAATATGACACATAAGAATTAAGATCACTTACATTTATATATCATTTAAATTAATCAGGATTTTTATATATTTAGTTTTAAGTATCGTAAAATAAATGGGAGTATAAAAAGTCAGAAAAGGGAAAAAGAGAAATGGGATAAACAGTTATTAAATGTCACGATGTTGGCAGTGCATAAAAGTTGTATCCTCTCAACAACCTTTAAGATAGGTATTATTAATCCCACTTTTTAGGTAAATTAATAGTCTTAGGGTAGGGGAGGTTAATAATTTCCACAGGAATATATGGTTAAATCTGTCCGACTCCAAAACCTAGGATCCTTCAAAATATAAGCTGACATTTTAAAGATTTGGAAGTCTGAAGAAAGTAATATAAATAACTTAGCTGTCTTCAATGATAGTAAACTAAAGATTATATGAATGTTATTATGTACTTGTGACATGACAAGAGAAAATGAGCTTAAATACCAGATCAGAAAGATCTCCTTAAAGATTTTAAGATTCTAAAGTATCCAAAGGAAGCTATCAAGTGTTCTGTTTTTAAAGACAGTTGAAGGTATCTTTAAGGCAATTAAGGTATCTTTAAGTATGCTTCCACAAAAGGAGTATCCTAGTCTCACAATCTATCATTTGATTTACATGAAAATATGGAGGAAAGAAAACATGCTAAAAAAATATAGGCTCATTATATTTTTTCAACTCCAGAAAACAAAACATTTTCAAATACTGGACTTTTTGAAAATTCACCTTTAGAGTCTTTGGAAAACGTAAATGAAAATATGTTAGTAGCAATGTTATCTATAAGTTACTTTTTTTCACATGTAAAACAGATGTAATATTCAGTTAGGAGCTCACATTCATTGAAGCATTGATTTTAGCAACAGTTTCATCATCTGTCGGGAATTGGTATATCTGGACACCATTGCTGACCAATTCACTCATGAGCTTGATCTTAAACTTCTGTAATTCAGTTTTAGAAATTGCATCTGCTTTGGCAATCACTGGTATAATGTTCACCTATTAAAAATAAAGAAAAACAAAATCTCATAATTGAAGAATTTTTTAAAATATATATTTTATTGATTTTTTTACAGAGAGGAAGGGAGAGGAATAGAGTTAGAAATATTGATCAGCTGCCTCCTGCACAACCCCTACTGGGGATGTGCCCACAGCCAAGGTACATGCCCTTGACTGGAATCCAACCTAGGATCCTTCAGTCCACAGGCCAAAGCTCTATCCACTGAACCAAACAGATTAGGGCAAGATTTATTTATTTATTTATTTACTTAAATATATTTTATTGATTTTTTTTTTTTTTTTTTTACAGAGAGGAAGGGAGAGGGATAGAGAGTTAGAAACATCGATGAGAGAGAAACATCGATCAGCCGACTCCTGCACACTCCCCACTGGGGATATGCCCGCAACCAAGGTACATGTCGTCCTTGACTGGAATCGAACCTGGGACCCTTGAGTCTGCAGGCCAATGCTCTATCCACTGAGCCAAACTGGTCAGGGCAAGATTTATTTTTTAATCCTTCAGTTTCTGCATTCTAAACCATTAAGTCTCTGAGAAATTTCCTTAACCTAGATTAGAGATGGGCAAACTATACTCTAGCTCATTGCCTATTTATAGAAACAAAGACTTATTGCCCTGGCTGTTAGGACTAAATAGTTAGAGCACTGGCCCTTGCACCAAAGGGTCACTGGTTCAATTCCCCATCAAAGGAATGTTACCTGAGTTACAGGAGGCAACCAATGGGATGTGTCTCTCTCACATTGATGTTTCTCTCTTTCTTTCCCTCTCTCCTCCTCCTCCCCACTCCTTCCACACTCCAAAAATTAATAGTCAAAATACCTTTGGGTGAGAAAGGAAGAAAGGGAAGGAGAGAGAGAGGGAAGAAGAGAGGGATGGAGGGAGGAAGGGAGGGAAGAGAAAAACAAAGAACAGGAGAAGAGGAGAGGAAGGAAAGAAGGAAGGAACTTATTGGAATACAACTAGGCCTATTCATTTACTTATTGTCTACGAACTCTTACATGCTATAATCAGAGATCATGAGGCCTGAGAAGCCTAAAGTGTTTACTACTGGGCCCTTCACAGAAAAAGCTTGCCAACCCAACCTAGATTCTTTCACCCGAATTTCGGTTTAAAAATCTCACATTTCTTCTCTTAAAATCTCTTATAGTCCTATCATACATAAATAAGTAACATGTATCATTATATTGAAACTGCCTGCTTACTAATATTTTATTTCTTAACTAGAGGCCCAATGCACGAAATTTGTGCAAGGGGATTGGCCCTCCCAGCCCTGGCTGCCTCAGCCCTCACAGTCCCGGCTTCATCCGGAAGGTCATCCAGATGATCAGCCTGCTGTTTGGTCTAAATAGCATATTAGCTCTTTATTATATAGGATAATCTAAGCACTAAGTCATCAGGATGCTTGATCACATACAAAATTGTGAAACAGGTTGTTTCTCCTACAGCCTCTCATTTCAACAGCTTCCTTTCCCCAAAGAATCTATCCAATCTATTATGCTTCATCAGCAGTGACTCCTACCTAGATGTTTAAGGAAGGAAATTTTATGACCAAGTGAAAATGTTCAGAACTCAAAAAAAAATAACTTTCTCAGCCTTATCTGAAGTCTTATCATCAGCCAGAGAGAAAGAGATCTGGGGTCATGAAGGCCAACAAATTTGTAAAAAGCTAATTCTGAAAGATTAATTTTAAATAAAAGATGGATGTCTATACAAATTTAGGGGTATATAAGTTTTTTTTTGGTTTTGATTATTTATTTATTTATGTAGTTTGTTTAGTGAAAAACTTCAGGCTAACTAGTCACATGTGTCAAGAGAGTGAGATATCAATATAATTCCAAAATGAAAATAAAAAGTAAAAATCATAATTTCTACTCTATTCCTATATTTCTTTCTCATCTCCAATTTTACACTGATTTACTGGTATGTTTGGACTTAGTCTTAAATATGGAAGTGAAAATTTTTCTAACTATCCATGAAATAAATGGATAATAAATTTTTCTAACTATCCATGAAATAAATGACAGAAAACTTTCCAACATGTGGGTAAAAATGCAAAGTTCAATATGATGTACTTAAATATTCAATAAATTATGCCAAGTTAATAACTTACACATAATTGCATCTACAATAAGTGCAGAAAGTGGGATGCAGTATAAGTGGCCCAACGTTAAGCTTTTTGACTGTAATAAAAGTGCCTGACCTTAAGCTTTCGATTGCCAATGCATCCATTTCAAATACATCAAACTTGAATAAATACATTGCCAGGTATATGACAAAGCTACTAGCAAAACACCAGTAAGGAACCAGGCTGCCAGACCCACAAAGTTCACTTTTAGAGAGCCTGAGCCATCTAAAGAACTGACCCATATCTCCTTTCCCACACTCTAATTCCGACTCTTAGGCTTTACATTCACCAATAAAGAGCAAACCCACAACACCCAAGATACCCCACTATTGAGCCCTAATAAACACAGAGTTCCAGGTTTGTACTAACTTCTTTTCTCTCTTCTCCTGACCTCCTATGTGGTCCTTGGGTGTGCTGTGTACCATGCAGGGATCTGTAACAAATTTTATTCTTCTAAGTTCCCTGATGGTTTCTTCCTTAATTGCATCTTGAGATCATAATAAGAACCACAAGGGCTAGCCCAGTCAGGACACACACTCTGGTGGTGGTAGTAGCGGGTGGCGGATGTCTGTGGAGCTCATACTATGAATAAGTACAGTAGTATGAGCACTACCATCAACAGGCTTGAGGATACACATAGACCGAAAGGTAAACCTAATTATTATTTGTATATCAGGGGGAAGGGAAGTAACATGTTCCACATTGAAGGTAAGATAAGGTAGATTTCCATGCGAGCAGTGGAGTGTTCTGCTTTTCAGAACAAAAGACAAACTATCAATTTTAATTAATTTTCACATCTGCCCCTTGAGATCATCTCTTTTTAGAACTCCCTAGCTTTTATTTTAGAGGTGAAGAAACTGAGGCTCAGATGTCTAAAATAACTTGTCAAAGAACATATAGCTAATTAAGTGACAGAGCTAATATTTAAAATCAGCCTTTCCTGACACCAAATTCTATGATCTTTTACACAAACTATATCATGTTGCTTTTGTCTAGCTAAGACAATGTTGCACACTCTTAATATCCCATTAATAAATATGAAGTTTCATATAATCAAACTAAATAATGAAAAATAACTGGATAAGTGGTTACAAAGTCTGGTCAGATGAACAGGCTATCAAATAAGCTTCATCAAATTTTCGCTAAAACCAGGAGCCTGCAACTAGTGAAACATCGATTGATCTATGCACCAAGACTTCACAGGCAGACCTTCATGCTTTCCACTCTGATATCTACATTGAAAGTAGTAATGCCCAGAATGACCTTGCTTTCTGAATACTATCTCATAAAATAACTAGCCAGGATAATGAAAGCTGAATTTCTCATATTATTAGAGGTTACAGAAAATTTCTAGTTATTTTTTTTAGTATAAGATAGTAGTTTATAACCACCTTTTAAACAATAACAAAAAATCCTAGGTGAGTTAATTTGTGAATAATATTTTTTATAGATCTCTAAATTTATATATATGTCCTTGGCTCAGAAATTCAAAAATAATTGTTGTTTTATGTATAGTGCACATTAAAACACAATTTACTATAATACGTATATGGTAAAACATTACATCTTAATCTTTGTCAATGAACTTCTCATAAAGTAAAATTAGTGTCAAATAAATTCCACATTTAAAAAATGTAAATGATCCTTCCACAACGTGAGGCTACATTGAGAAGTCTGCGACCAGGAAGATGACGCTCACACCTTGATCTTGAACTTCTAGCCTCTAAAACTAAATTCTATCAGGACTCTGGGCCATAGGATTTTCACTATACAAAAGAAACCAACAGTCCTGGATGTAGTCTATCCATCTACACACTGGCTCTTACAAAGCACTAATGGCACAAAGATTCTAAATAGAAGTTTACAAGTGTTATTAATCAAATGTGAAGAAAGGGATTTTCTGTCATGTATGCACACCATATTTTTCCTCTACTCCAATTTTTTTTAACATGATGAGTCCCTAGAAGTTTTATTATAAAAAATAAATAATTTTAGCAAGAAAAAAGTTAGTTTTCTACTGTGGATGCCTTTGCAAGCCCAGAAGAGAGACCTCAGAAGACATTAAACCTACTAACATTTTAATTCCAAAGCTGTGAAAAAATTTGTTATTTCAGCCACTCGGTATGTTGTATTTTGTTATAGCAGCTCTAGCCAACAAACTAATTATGTCTCCTAGCAATTTCACTCCTAGGTAGACAACCAAGGGAACGAAAAATTATGTGACCATGCAAAAATGTATGCCTTAGCAGCATTATTTAGAATAGCCAAAACCCAAATGTCCATCACCTGGTAAATAGAGAAAATATGATATATCCATATAATGGAACATTATTCAGTAATTAATTAAAAGGAATGGAATACTGATAGGCATTTAAAAATGTAAATGAATTCTCATATTCTGACATACAATTTAATATGAAAAAAAAACTAAAGTTGCCCTAGCTGGTTTGGCTCAGTGGATAGAGTGTTGGCCTGTGTCCTGAAGGGTCTCGAGTTTGATTCCGGTCAAGGGTACTTGGCCAGGATTGCGGGCTCAATCCCCAATAGGGGACGTGCAGGAGGCAGTTGATCAATAATTCTCTCTTATTTATGTTTCTTCCTCTCTGAATTCAATAAAAATATATATTTTTTAAAAAAGTGCTGCTACTAGCATTTAAAAAGAACTAAAGTTTTATGTTAATGTTTTTTCTTTGCATCTCATCTTCCAAACTAAATTTCTCTGGAAAATAAGCTAAGATTGAAACTTAGAAGATATTTTTAAAAAGCAAAGAATGAAAATTATACATATATTATCATAAAGGTATTTTAATAAGTAAAAATAAATATTACAGTAGGATAAGTTTATTCCTCTTTCAAACCCACCTTGCTGTCAAGGCTCTTCATGGCTAAGAGGTCCAGTGTCTTCAAAGAGTGGCCTGTTGGAGAGATGAAGTATAGGCATGCATGGACACGAGAATCATGGTAGTTAAAGAGAGAACGCTTGATCTTCAGTTCTTCTTGGAGATAGGCCTCAAACTGAGCATCTATGTAGTCAACTATTGGTTGATAGCTGGAAAAATAATTATTTAAATACTGAATACAACATATTCATGTGACCTTAATAAGATATCTATAACTCTAAAGTTTGAGATCTATATTTTCATAAATTAATAAATAATATCTATGCAAAACAGATAACTTTAGTATTAAATTGTACAAAACATGCATGTACAAAGATAGTGCTTTAAGCTGTTTTACAGAAGTGATATTGAATTTACAATGTTTCATTCTCACATACATTGGACCCCTTCTGACAAGGTTCCTACACTTGCCTAAGTTATTGATATTATCCTTTCACTTGATATATGCCTTCCTTCTTTAATATGTTCATGATTTTCATGCCTTACAAATCTGACTTAAGAAGAAATCACGAAATTTTACCTTAGTGTCTATTAAGTTATTGATACTCAGGCCTTTTCTCAGTTAAATAATATGCCATTCCAGTAAATTTCAGGATTCTAATGAAATGAAAAATACTGGCTTAAAGTATAAAAATCACCTTTTAAAAAATCAAAGTACTCATAAAATGGTAAGGAACCAGGAAAAAATTGATGAGAATATACGACCTGGCTGGTGAGGCCCAGCTGGTTGAGCATTGTCCCATCCCATGCACTGAGAGGTTGGAGTTTGCTTCCTAGTCAGGGCACATGCCTAGATTCCAGGCTTAATCCCCAGTAGGGGGCATGCAAGAGACAACCAGTCAATGTTTCTCTCTCATTCATGTTTCCCCTTCCACTCTCTCTAAAAATTAATAAAAACATTTTTTTTAAGTTGAAGAGTGTGTGGAAACTGAGAGGTAAGCAGAGGCAAATCCAGCCTGATGCCTGTTTTTATAAGTAAAGTTTTATTGAAATATAGCCACATTCACTTGTTCATGCACTTGGGCTGCTTTTGTACTATAGTGGAAGGGTTGAGTAGTGTAGACAGAACCTATATGTCCTTCAAAGCTTGAAATATCTACTATATGGCCCTTTAAAGAAAAAGTTTACTAATCCTTGCACTAAAGCATCCATGTTAGTTTCGTCCTGAAGTCATTTGTCAATCTAATTCTTGGGCTTTGCTCTGAAGAACTTATAAGAAGGAAGAATCAAAGTCCAAGACCTACACTAGGTAGAAATCTATTGAGACTGCCTCCCCACACTGAGCTGAGATCCTAAAAACCTACACCGTCAGAGTAAGAATGAACTAGTATAGATCTACATTTCCTATTCTCTCCCCAAGAATCTATAGGCCTGGCACTAAATGAAGTAGGAAAAATAAAAAGAGAAGGAAAAAAAGACCCATCGTTGAGAACTTATGGCCCAAGGCAGCCCTGGTGCAGCCCAGGAGCACACTGCCTCTCTGATTCTGGAAACCTCAAGCCATGAAACAGGTTTAGGGATCTTCAGAGTATTAATGCCCAGAGGGGCTTAACCTAAGCAAACACAAATCTGTTCATAGCAAGGTATGTTCACCTTAGACCTCAAAGTATCTCTGCAAATAACTTTTCAAAGGCCATTAACTACAAAAAACAAAAAACAAAACAAAACAAAAAAGCACAAGCACACGAGAAAATAAAAAGCACAACAAATAAAAACCAAAGGAAAAACAAACATCAGTAAAATAACTACAAAATTTTAATATACTGGAATTATAAGATATAATAAAAAAAAAGAAACAGAAATAAAAGGCAGCTTAAGCATATGTGCCGGGAATAGTAACAAGTAATCCTACAGATTTGAACCACAGAGTGTACACACTTGAAAGATTAATAACCAAAATATAATACACAATAGATTAGTTTAATAGCAAATATTAGACCAGGGGCAACTTTTTTCTGTCAAGGGCCATTTGGATATTATAACATCATCCTCAGGCCATACAAAATTATCAACTTAAAAATTAGCCTGCGCTTCTTTTCAGCCAGAACCGCCATCTTCCAGTAATTTGCCAAAATGACTAACACACAGGGAAAGAGAACAGGCCCCCGCTATATGTTCTCTAGGCTTTTTAGAAAACATGGAGCTGTTCCTTTGGCCACATACATGCGAATCTATAGGAAGGTGATACTGTGGACATCCAGGAAATGGGCGCTGTTCATAAAGGAAGGCCCCACAAATGTTACCTAGGCAAAACTGGAAGAGTCTACAATGTCACCCAGCATGCAGTGGGCATTATTGTGAACAAGCAAGTTAAAGGCAAGATTCTTGCCAAGAGAACTAATGTGCATATTGAACATATTAAGCACTCTAAGAGCCGAGATAGCTTCCTGAAACATGTGAAGAAAAATAGTCAGAAAAAGAAGGAAGCCAAAGAGAAAGGTACCTGGGTTCAACTGAAGCGTCAGCCTGCTCCACCCAAAGAAGCACACTTTGTGAGGGCCAATGGAAAGGAGCCAAAGCTGTTGAAATCTATTCCCTATGAATTCATGGCATGATAAGTGGGAAAAAATAAAAAAGACTTCTGTGCTGATAAAAAAAAAAAAATTAGCCTGCTGTATTTGGTTAAACATGTAATTAAATCACCCTAAGGCCTTGGCAGGGCCAGATCAAATGATTTTGTGGGCTTGCAGGCCAGATGTTCTCCACTCCTATACTAGACAAAGCTATAGAGAGAATTACTATACTGGAAGATAAATAACAATTGTAAAATATAGAAGGGAGGAATAAAATATGAGAGATTAAAAGAGACATTAATGACACAATGGGAAGGTCTAACATATTTCACCAGTTTTAGAAGGAAAGGAAACATAAAAAGGGCAGAAGCAATATATAAAGATATGTCTCAGATTATTTCAAAGAACTGATGGTATTATTCAGACTCAAGAAATCAAACAAATCACTGACAGAATAAATTAGAAATAAATAAAAACTTAGACATTATGGTAAAAGTGGAGAGCAGAAAAAAAGATCTGAAATGCACTAGAGGAAAAGAGAAGAGGACTCTAAAGGAGCAGACAGACCAACAGCTGACTACTCAACAGTAAAAATAAAAGCTATGGGACAAGTGGAATCTATCTTCATTAGGAAGAAAGAAAGAAATTGTCCATCAAAAATTGTATATCCAACTAAAATTTAAACTATGAAAGCAAACAAAATTTTGGTTAAAAGGATAATAAATATTGGCCACTCTATAGTAATAAAAGGATAGTATGCTAATTAGACCAGACATCTTCCGGACAAAGCCATGGTGAAAGAGGCCGAGGCAGTTAGGGGTGATCAGACTGGCAGAGGGAAGCAGTTAGGGGGTGATCAAGCCAGCAGGAGGAAGCAGTCAGGGGGCAATCCCCTTCATAGCTTGCTGGCCTGCCCCTTCCTGTAGCTTTCCACGGCCCATTTGTAGCTCACAGCCCCACCTACCTGCTGATCTATGATCTGGTTGTTATGTGATCGGTCATTACACATTTGGTTGTTATGTGTAACAACCATTTACATATTATATCTTTATTATATAGGATTATATGACTTATTGCTTTTTCCCCCTCACTGAAATAAGTCTCACCTGAAAATAAGTGCAAGTCACTTAAAATACACTATATTGGTGTATCAGAAAATAATTAAAACTACTTTTGCTGAAATAGACATTTTAATAACGTAAACCAAATCATTCTAAAGAAATCAGATAACTGAATATAGAAATGTCAATTGTTAGTGAAAATAAAATATTGCTTAATGATTTAAAAAATTAAAAGTCTGGGAGACTAAGGGAGGGATTTCCATAGTAGAAAGTCAAATCATAGCTCATGAGGCAAGAATGCAAATGTCCTGAATTAAGAAAAATTTGTTTTATTATAAGAAGAAAACATGTACCTCTCTTCTTTGTTTATTTGGTCACCAAATCCCACTGTATTCACAATAGTCAATTTCAATCGAACATTACTTTCTTGAAGTTCATATGTCTGGGCTTTAAGTCTAACATGTGGGCAAAAATGTGAGGATTCATGGTCTTCAAAATTAGTATTAAACAATGTATCAATCAACGTTGATTTTCCAATACCAGTCTCCCCTGAAAGAAATAAAGGTATATCTTCACAGGTGCACAGGATGGATAAAAAAAAAATAGAACTATAAACTCTTAAAGTGATTTTAAGGATCCCAAATATTTCAATGGCTGAGTTGTCCAAAAAAGAAATACATGCTAAAGGTGGTCCACTAAGTCATTAGCATAATATAAAAATGAGTATGTAAGATAAGTTACTCTGAACATTGGAAGAAAGCATTGAAATGTTTAATGAACAAACAAAAAAGTTGAAGTGGTACAGCTAAAAAAAAAATAAAAAACTCAGAATTTAAATAACTAAAAAATATCTGTGATCATGATCTCAAACTGGTAACATGAGCACCACATAGCTTACAAGACTTAGGTGAGCACAAGGAATATGAGAACAATTTAGAGGAAGAGTCTGGCACTTACCAACACAAAGAATATTAAAACAGAAGCCTTGCTGAATAGATCTGTTGACCAGCTGATCAGGCAAACTCTCAAAACCAACATGGCCAGACATAGTTAAAGAACGAATATTTTCTCTTTTCTGCAGAAGAAAAACAGCAATGATAAAAATAAAACTATTACTAAAATAGGATGTAAGCCAATTTGAAAGAATAAAAATATCAAAGACACTAAAGATTTTATGACCATTATATTTCCCCAAAATACAACTGATTTAAGTAAAATTGTGAGAGATATGTTCAGACCCTCATAATATAGTTCTTCTCTTCATATTTATACCATTGAAATATTTGATTTCCAAAATAGAAAAATACCCAAGTAAACCATGGCATATCCTATCTAATAAGAGCAATATGCAAATTAAATGTACCTCTGAGACAGCCAAGCCACACCCACCAGCCAATCAGACAGAGTATGCAAATTAACCAAACCAAGATGGCTCCCACCACAGAAAAGCAGAAGGGAGGCTTGGGTTGCCCCAGGTGATGGAGGAAACTAAACTTTCCGCAAACCCTGGCCATCCAGGTCTCTGCTTAAGGCAAGAAAGTTTCAATGGCTGCTGCCTCAGAGCAAGCAGAAGGCTTGGCTCCTCTCCAGGCTACAAAGTTTCAATTGTAGAAGACAAATAAATCCCAGATACCCAGGCTTCCTAGTGGGTTGCCAGGGGCGTGGCTAGCCTGCAAACCACCACAGGCCCCTCCCCGCCCCAAGGGAACACCAACCCTGATCCAGGACACCCTTCAGGGCAAACCAGCTGGCCCCTACCCATGCACCAGGCCTCTATCCTATCTAATAAAAGAGTAATATGCAGATTGACTCTCATTCCAACACAAAAGATGACTGACCCCATGTGGTCAAAAGATCCTGCCCCCATGTGGACACAAGATGGTCACCACAAGATGGCCAGCGGGGGAGGGCAGTTGGCAGGAACCAGGCCTGCAAGGGAAGGCAGTTGTGGGTGATCAGGGTTTAGCTTCAACATGATCCTCAGATTTGTCAGGGGATTCTTCTTTAGGACTTTGTGATGAATTTCCTTATTTGTGCTCACAGGGTTCTTTGGATCTCTGGACTTTTTAAGATTCTGCTCAGGTCTGTATTGAGTATTATGTGCATGGAAAGTTGTAATTACTCTTGAGGGAGACAGCTTTTTACAGTGCCATAGAGATCATCTAACGTGCGGAAGGTACTTTCATTCCAAATGCAGACATAGGCCACATGCTTACCAGGAGTAAGTTTCAAAATATTCTATTTGCTTAAATTAAGCAGAGTAATTCTAGTAATGTTTATGAAGGCTTTGATGATACTTTTGTCTGCATTATAGATGATGCAAGGTCCCCTGTCCTGGATATGACAACAATTTCTCATTTTGCTCTTGCTAGCTCTCATTAGCTGAGAGGTATAGACCAGTGGTCTGCAAACTGTGGCTCACGAGCCACATGCGGCTCTTTGGCCCCTTGAATGTGGCTCTTGCACAAAAAACCGCGTGCGGGCATGCATGTATAGTGTGACTGAAACTTCGTGGCCCATGCGCAGAAGTCAGTTTTCAGCTTGGGCGAGTCTATTTTGAAGAAGTTGCTCTTACAAGAAATTTCAATTGTTATACTGTTTTTTTTTTTCTTCTTCTTTTTTTAAAATTAAATCTTTTATTATTCAGATTATTACATTTGTTTCTCTTTTTTCCCCTCCATAGTACCCTTCCACCCAGCTCCCACCCCTCCCTCTGCCCTTAGCTCCCTCCCATTGATCTCATCCATAGGTGTATGATTTTTTTCCAGTCTCTCCCTGTACACCCTTCACCCCTTTCCCCCTAAGAATTAACAGTCCACTCCCTTTCTGTGCTCCTGATTCTATTATATTCACCAGTTTATTCTGTTGATCAAATTTTTAATT